>CABFVX010000209.1:236713-294594 GCA_902151425.1 Timema shepardi | reverse complement strand
ATATATATATATATATATATTAAAAAAAGTTAATCCACGCTATGTTTAGAAATGAAATTTAATAAAAATGGTTACAGCCTACTTTGAGAAAATCAACTTTTTTTCGCTTTGCCTTTCAGTAAACTACCCTAACTTTAGCGCTAGATATAAAATTCCAAAAAAATCCTTGGGGTAACCCTACGAAAACCCTAAATACCAAGTTTTAGCCCGATCGGTAACATAGTTTAGGCTCTAGTTGTAAGTCCAGACAGACAGACGGAAGTTCAAAAAACACATTTTTTTGATTCAGGGGGTCATGAAACGTCGAGATTCATCAAAATCTCGAGTTCAATTTTTTGGACGATCACAATACTTTCTCTACCGGTAAAATAGCGAGAAAGTAACAAGATCTCCATTCCAAGTATCTTCAAAATTTAAAAATAAAAGTGAAAGCTTAAATTTAGTATGGGCCTACGTAATTAAAGAAACCTTATGGGTTATGGCGTGCACCTAGGGAATCTTGGTTTTTATTTCGCATAAATTCTAAGCTTGAATTTTTAAACCAGGTGATCACTGGGGTTGGTAACTCCAAAATCAAGACATCTTGTGAATGTGGGGAATGCCTCCACCGTGGTTCGGATTCAACGTTAAACTGTAGGTCCTACATTTCATCTCACAATCACCCTACCATTACACATTAGCGTAAGTGCGTACAACCCGAACGGGTAGTTCAACCCGAACGGGTAGTAAGACGCGATGCTAATAATAATAATAATAATAATAATAATAATAATAATAATAATAATAATAATAATAACGCCAAAATTATTTTAAAAAGTGAAAACTTGGGATATTTATTCATTAAAGACTAAGAGTAGATTTCATTGCTTGAGTACGCCACAAGTGCGTTGTTATACTTATGACTACCGGATAAATATTTCCATCAGGAGATTAAAGTTAGCAACCAGATGGATGTTATCAGCCACTTTAATATTTTAGGCGTATTACGAACTGAATTTATCTTCCATATTGCAATCTGTAGGATAAATATATGTTTATGCAGAAAACGCAAGGTTGATACTATTTTTACTGGTGCGCGCATGCGTATGAACCTTGATGCCACCACCATAACCCAGCGAGAGGTGAGAACGCTCAACATTTGTTAAATAATGTTGGCTAAAGGAGTGCAAGGAAACATATGGCGTCGTGTGGACGCACAAGCTAAGTTGTTTGCAAGTTCAAATTTCAGTGTTTGCCAAAAAGGGTAATGGTTTGGTACAACGTTTACAAAAATGCATTTATTGTACTCACATTTATATAATTGGTTCTTATATAACTAACTATAACTCTACAAATAGCTTTAGATCTTTATAAAAGTGTGAATTAAATGTTCTTGCTTTATATATAGTTAAATCCTGGGCCTTTGTTCTCTAAACACGTGAACCAAGATTTTAACATAAAAACATATTATGATATGTGAAACCTCATGAAAAACAACATGTCACTATGGCAACGCCAATTTTAATTTTTATATCAATGTTATCAGGTACTTAAACCTCCCAATTAAAATGTGATGGATAAATACATTTTATCTGGCAGATAAATGTTATCTGGTGGTCATAAGATGCACTTACTTTTAAATTATCGAACAGATAAAAATATTTATCACCCAGATTAATACTTATCCAAGAGTCATACGACTGGCCCTAAATATAGGACGTTACCTACCTAATCTCGAATGGAATGGACCAGTTTTGCATACGAAACCGGGCCATTCCACTCTGGTCTAGGAATGTTTCATCTTCCATTTAGTATAGCACCACACTTAAGGTTTACATTTCCTGATTATGGAACTGGTCCTAATTGATTGTCCCTCAGGGGTATTTTTTTAAATCATATTTTAGTGTTCTTCCTTAAATGACATGAATACCGAATTGTGTAACCAATAAAACAAAGATCTGTATAAAAAAGGAACGTGAACTAGGTCTGCTTACTTAGGAAACCCTTGGTCTGTGCTTTTTAATATATTTTAAGCCTGATATCTTAAATGGTGTGGTCAGCAGTAAGAGATTTTTTTACAAAACAAATTAAAATGCAAAAAATTGAAACTTGGCATATGTATTTAGGAAAACTTGTAGATTTGCACCTAGACTTTTATAAATTTAATCTATATTGCAAGCCTGACACCCTGAACTGCAAAATCATAGTGGGGGTATCTGCAAAATAAATAAACATACAAAAATGAAGCTTGAAAAGCGTAGGCTACTTTATAAAAAAATGTGGTTATGCCAATCAGATGTTTATATTATTATTTTTTATTTGAATTAGGAGTTAATTGATATATATATATATATATAATAAGGTAATTAATAACGAATTACCTTGTGAAGGTGTGTAAAATATAATAACGTGTCGTTTTCTGTCGAGTTATCACCGTGGAAAAATATCAACCATAAATATAAATCACAAGGTTGTTAATGTTATCCTGAAAATGCTGAGCGCTTGCAGCGAAGATAAATTAAAAGTTCATTTTTTATTTATTTTTTATAAATATATTTAGAATATTAATATTTTGCAGTCAAATACAGTTTATTAGGGCTGTAATATTGTGTACATTGTATTATCTTAATTTAAAAATAATGAGTTAAAGGACAACTTTCCCATTCAAAATAATCATATAAATCAGAAAACGACTCAATTTGGTGCTAATGTGTTTCTTTTTCCTTTATGAGACATATCATGAATCTGAGAGGGAGAGTTGGCTCATATTCTTGGTTTGGCTCATTTAAGTTTTGTGGAACGTGCAAGAAAATGCCACACCCCACGTTTATTACCCATCTATCTGCTGATGCTATTTTTATGCAAAATAGGAGGTAATTTAAAACTTCATGAAGAGAGGGGAGGAAGGGAATTCTAATAAATCTGCCACGTGAAAGGATGATATAAAAATATCTTCTTTTTTTTAACTTAAGCTTCCTGTGTTAAATTATTGCATGTACGCATACCTTAAGATAGAGGAATTTATCCCAAAGGAATTGAAAAGCTTATTTATTTTTAGATATTAATGGTAGCAAATTATTCAAATTTATATATCTAACAAAGTTCAAAATGATAACATATTTAGACCTACACATAAGACAATTTATAGTGTTTTAAAACAACAAATCTAGCTTAGAACTAGTGATATTCATGTTAATTATTTGACATTTATGAAAATGGTAGCTGGTGTATTGGACTTAAAACTATGACTAACAATCTCTTGTATATCTTTGTTTGATTTTCTGTTGGTTTGAGGAATTTATTATCTACTGATTACTAATTATATGGAAAACCGATGTATCCAAAGAAAAGTTCCCAGTCCTTTTCATGACAAACACTTTAAAAGTAGTTAGAATTCATTAATTAAATCATGTATAAATAATGATTAAAAAGAGTAATGGTTACATAAAAAAAGTAAACACTATTTTATTTTGGTAAATCATTTTAAAACCTATTTATTAATCTATTTATTAAATGTTAAACTGTTCCATATTTGAGAAAAGGTTTCCTCTCAATGTAAGGAATATATCACGAGTGTTTTGACACATAATGTTTACAAAATTAATTGTCCTTTTATTTAGTAAATGTCATATATTTTATAAATATCTTAAAGATGTTAGTTGTCACACAATGCAGATTGATATAATTTTCACACTGGCACTGATGTTAAGTGCAGTCTGTAGCATCAAGCTCACATGATGATGAATTTACAATGACAGGTATGTAATAATCTTTGTTTATTAAATGAATTTTTTGTTTATTTTTATCACCGTGTCTTATTTTCTGTTCAAGCTATAATGACTCTTATGTGATATAAATGATTAAGACATAGTTTAAGGCTAATCTACCCACATTTGCATAGAAGGAGGGTAGGAAACCATTTAGGAAAATCCACTCTAGACCCAACTGAGATTTAAACCTCAACCTTCCTGTCTTCTTCAGGCTGTCCTAAAGTAAGAGTGATGCCTTAGGCCATTCATATACTGAAGTGGGCAATCTAGAATATTATTTTTGATTCAAAGTCAAATTACATAGGTTTATATTTAAAAACAAATTATAAATAATTTATCAGTTAATGATACATTTCTCACTAAAATTCAAACTTTAACGCCAGTTATTGTAATATCTATGAATAAAAGAACGAACATGTGAATCAAAATAGGTTTGGACATAACCGAGGAACAAATTAAGCCTCATCGAAACACATCAATCTGTCTAACCACTCACCTTCAGAGGGCGTAGTCTTATAAGGGTAGCTACATATCTTGTACAACGCACGGGATCAATAGCCGTCGACAATACGAGTCACATCCCCGCTGCGTTTTTGTCAGCCTTTATCGTAAAATCAGGAGATACTAAACCATGAAATATGTGTAGACGGATATGAAGCAATGTCCGCCGTCAAAATGTCTCCGGCCAACCGGAGATAGCCTTCCATCTATCTTTTATCCGGGTTGTATTTTCCTCCGGGCACAGAGGGAGGCCTTGTGTGTCTCGGTATAGACGTAGCACCGTGGACATCATTCTGGATAAACACAAAAATATGAAAAGCGGGCTTTCTATAATGCTTTTGTTATATCAACATCCGGAAAAAACTGTGAGGCTGAAAGAAACACAGCAATAGTTAACAGGACTGGAATATAACATGATCTAGCTAGCCTTTCTCTTGTTCAATAATATAAAAGTTATTGTGGTTTTGTGATTACTGCTTATGTTTGCAAAATAATGTATTGTTTAATAGGCTAAGAAATATAAGACAGTAGGACTTTTTGTCTTTACTCCTTCAAATCAAGCAATTTGGTTTCTTAAATTAAAATGCCAATACGGACAGGCATTTTATCTTTATTCCTTCAAATCAAGTTATTTTGTTTCTTAGATTAAAAATCCAGTTACACATTTTGTCTTGTTGAAGTTGGAGGAGGATGCAGCCAAAACAGTCTGAGAATGATATTGACTCAACCTAGTACGTCTCCAATAAGATTCTATACAAGGGAATACTTCACAAACTTGGTAAGTCCTTTAACCAATAGCACTCTACACAAATAGATACTTCCGGAAACTTGTTCAGTAATTCCACAAGTTATTGGGTTAAGTCAATCCTCTCATCCGGTGGCTTGACATGGGAGGATTCCACAAATGTCTCAAGGTCCTGCTTGACTAAGCAAGATGCTGATTACCAAGGGTCAGTGGGTAGACACATCGAAATTACGTGAAAAGTTCATTACGATCCTTTAGTTAAAACATTAAAATCAATATAAATACGAGTATATATTTAAAGTTCATTGTAGAATTTTCTAAATTATATTATATGCACAAAATAAAAGATTTTCACGAAATTGACTCTTGACTTTGTAAGTCTAATTATTGTCCATTTTGTCGATTTAAATGCTAGTTAATGGTATCAATATTCAAATAACTAAAAATAATTCCCTTAGTCTAAAAAATGTATTTCTCTTAACAAAAGATCTTTGGTAAATTATGTATTGTAACCGGCTATTATAATGGTCATATTGCGACCAGAGGTAGATATTTAAATAATCATAGAATAATAAAATAGGCCAGTTAAATGTAGTATTTCTAACCCATATTTGATTTGTTAGATATAGGCACATTTTAGCTGCAATTTCTTTTCTATGTGTAGTGCCAAAACTAAAATTAGCATTAATTTGTAACCGTTACTAAAAATAAAATATATGCCCATTTTTACATTAAAATACAACCTTATATTTAAATAAATCAAATCAATTTAGTTCGCACAAAACTATGAGTTTCTTTAATAGGGGGGCTCTCATCTAGTATTCTTATATTAATGTGCAAAACACACACACATAGGTCTAGTGTATCTTAATGTGATTATGGTACAATTTTACTTCTATTACTAATACACTAATCCGTTCTTTTTTCAAGTAGACCCACTTCAGTGGCCACATTGTCTAAGACGCTACTCTCACAGTAGACTAAACTGCTGATGACGGGAAATTTGAGATTTGAATCTCGGTCAGATGTATTGTACTAAGAGTGACTTTCCCAAAATGGTTCTACCCTCTCACTTCACGCATATGCGGGTACACTTTCTCCAAATATAATATTTCTAATTCCTAAAATAATTCGCGTATTTAGTGTATAATGGTATAACCCGAGCATATAGTGATACGCAGTACTATAAAAAAATATTCCAAGTATAATTCTGAAAATTTCAACAAAATTAACATATCATATTCTCTTTATAGTTTATTAACCAAGGTGTTTAGCTGTGGATGGGTATTTTAAAACGCCACCTTTAATTTTTGAGCCACCACCGTGAAGCTAGACATAATCACCCCGTCATCTGCATATCAGAGTACACAAGCTTGACGTCTAACCCGTGGTGTCGGTGATACGAGATAGACTGTTTTAATACTTGTTAAAGGAAACTCTTAGCGTTTAGTTACAAACATATAGAAATAAGCACGCCTTATTTAACAGAAATATTACAAGAAGACTAACATTGTATGGAAAATATATGGTTGTATTGAATCTATATACATTCAAACGTTTGGATAGATGATTTTATATGTTTATTTATGCATACCTATCTTGTTATCAAATAACCATTAGTTTATATAATTTAAATTAGGATTTTATCTTAAAGCATATATCAATCAACTCATATGTTAACCGTCTATTATAGTGGTTTTATTGTGACCAAAAGTAAATATTTAAATATATAGAAGAAGAAAAAAAACTATTTTTAAACAAATTAGATTCTATCTTCTTAACCTATCTTCGGTTTGTTAGATATAAAATTTTAGCTGCAATTGTTCTATTTGTTATGTCATAGCACTTAAATAAGCTCAATTTGTGACCATCAAAGAGTCTATGTTAGCTATTCATTTCAGCAAGATTTGTTTAAGTTTTTTCCCCACAATCAGTTGGAATAATATTTGTTAACGGTATATCGACGTTCACAGGGATGTAGGAGCGTTGTACAAATCCTAGATGCCTCAGCAGTAGAGCATTAATACGCTATGCCAATAGTTCAGAGTTTGATCCTTGTGTCTGTAATTTTTCAACTATTTTCTTTGGATACAATTTTTTGCAATATTAATTAATCGAGCTTCAGAAACCTTTATAAAAATCTAACTTTTATCAAGTCGAATTTTTTTTTATCCTTTCCTCTCTTTGTCTTAGTGGCGCATCGTAACAAAATCCACCATCCCCATTCTCCCTTCTTTCTCATTCCCTCTTCCGATAAACCCCCTTTTTTCAAAAGCTTATAAAAAAAATTCATTCGTTGCTAAATGACAAATGTAATTTTAATCCCCGGTTTCGCATGTCCCAATATAGGTTTGAAAGACAAGAGGATGCGCTCGGGTTTCTCTGCGAAGGGGGGGAAAGAAGGTAGGGGATTAATGACGTGACTTTAGTAAGGATTCGAGTCCTCTTGTTCACAACCGACCACTTCGACAAAGACATCCATCAGACGGAGTGGAGAGACCGTGTGTCTTCTCGGCGTATCTTTATCTCCCTTCTGTTCCACCCACCTTTCCCTCTAAGACGTCACACCTTAATTTATCTTTTCTTCCATATTTTATTTATTTTTTGCTTTAATCGTGACTGAGTCGTCAGGAAGGCTTGCTGGATATACAATGTGCCCCGGTTATAATGACGTATGTTTTACCACGAATTCGGATATACTGCAGATTCAAATATAAAAATATTGTACCAGCAGAAACATATAATTTAACTTTCTTCACATGGTGACCTCAACATTTCTTAAATATCAAGGGTGTCCTTGTATTTAATGACCAATTATTCCCTTCATTTAAAAAGTTTATCATCCAATGCCGTTACTCCCATGACAGATATTTAATAAATGTTTATATCCCCATATGAATAAATTTAAACTCTGTTTTTACTGGAGTAATATTTTATTTTTTGACGACCAAAATGGTTTTGCTATAAAAATTACAATAACGTTGCGCTTAGCATTGAAATTTCTCCCATAAAAAACAACAACAAATTATTGAGATTTAAGGAAGTGAGTAAATAAATTAGTTAAATATTACTATGGTGACTTATTGCATTGTTTTACATGAAAATTAAATTACTTTGAAAAATTGTGTTTGTACAGCACATACATAGAGTTTACCTTAGTACAATAGGCCTTTTAGTAAACTTTAATTGTATCACCAGTCACCTTACATGTAGCCTGCTTGTGTTTGCGGTCACTACATTTAGAAGAGTTTTTACAATTTATTAAATAATCACTTTAAAAACAATAGTATTTGATGGTAACGAGGTTGTCTAATAACGTGGGTCGTACTCTTTCCTCACAAAAACGCGTTAAAGCCGGAAATTCCGATAAAGAATTGAAACCTGACCTTTATGACTTAATGCTACTTCTTTACCAACAGAGCTATTCTGGTGCTTATACAAGCCTGATAAACATATCTCCATTTTCGAGGGTCGATCAGATAAAAAGGAATACACATCCTATTAATTATTATTGCAATGCAATTGAAAGCTAAAATGCGGTTGGCCTACTCATTAGATGGCTCTAATTTTCAGGGTTGTTTCATTAGAATGATGTGCTCTGAGGTGCACATGGGTAGTTCAAAATGGAGATTCACTTGGGAAACTAGTCTCTTGTCAATGTTTGTGGAGTTATACGCTTTTTGTAGGCAAATAATATTTCCTCAACAGAGATTCATCTTCAAATTGTCTCAGAATTATACAAATTTCCGTATTTCAGTCGGTTCATCAGTTACTCTTCCAGTCAAAAGATCTAATGACTGAATCCCTTACAAAGCTTATTAAAGGTTATTTTAAATATGTATTATAATATTTGTATTGTATGTTGTATAAATAGACTGGTTTGAGCTCAGCCCGTGCCTTTAAATAAATTAGAATATGTGTCTGGATTATATCGCTCTTGCAAATGGCTAGAAGATTTATATTATTATTATTATCACTCTTTAGTTATTTGTTATTATTGCTATTTTTTATTCCTATCATTATTAATTACTATTTTTTTCGTAACTATTCAACAGTATATAAAAGTATTTAGCTATTATTGTTTATCTTATTTTGTCGTGTAAATATATATATATATTTGTAAGGTAATTGTGTACTTTTCAATGCTGGCCTGTTATAGGTCTTACGACTGTTAGTCAGCACTATAATAAAAGAACTTGAAATTATTATTATTATTATTAGCTCCGCGTCTTACTATCCGTTTTGGTTATACGCACTTACGCTAATGTGTAATGGTAGGGTGATTGTGAGATGAGATGAAGGACCTATAGTTTAACGTGGAATCCGAACCACGGTGGAGGCCTTGTATTACCCACATTAACAAGTTGGAATTAATACACGTCTTGTCAGAGGTGAAGGAAGGGTTTGTCAATAGAATATGTATACTATTCAATATAATATTTTGGGTATATCACTAGATTTTTAGGTGTTGAATTATTAAAACGGTATTTTATTGGTAAATAATGTTTCCTGGGTTGATTAGCAAGGTGCACTCCTACCTAGAACAACTGCACGTGAGAGAGAGAGAGAGAGCGAAAGAAAGAAAGAAAGTGTGAGATAGAGCGAGAGGGAAAGAGTAAGATATATCTAGTGATATAGCGTTAGAGACCGAAAGCAAGTAAAAGATGAAAGAAAGCGAGATAAAGTGCAAGAGAGAGTAAGTGAGAGTGAGATAAAGGGAGAGAGCTAGCAAGAAAAAAGGAGAGAGAGCGAAAGAACGATACAAAGAGAAAAAAAAGTGTAAGGAAGTGGGATTGAAAGAGAGAACAAGAGAGAACGAGAGAAAAAGAGAGAGCAAGATAAAGAGTGAGAGTGATATAGGGTGAAAGAGCAATACGGATGAAAGGGAATAAAGTAGAGAAAGTGAGAAAGAGAGAAAGTGGAAGATATATTTGGACAGGGAGCAGAAAAAAATTGAAAGAGAGATAGTGGAAGACAAATCGGATTGAAAAGCGTAAGATGAAACGTAGTAAAGAGCGGAAGAGAAAGTTAATTAGAAGGTGGTATAGAAAGCTGAAGATATAGTGGAATAAAGAGTGGGAGAGAGATAAATTGAGGGGAGCGGAAGAGAAAGTGGGAGTGAGAGCTTGTGAAGGAGTGTGAAGAGGGATCTTGTAGAGGAAGTGAGAAAGCATGCGGGAGAGAGAGCGAGAGAGAGAGCAGAATATTTGTGAAAGATCTAGAGGTAGGAAAAAAGACAAGCCGCCTACTGCCGTTCTTCTTGCGTGGAACAACTTCTCTTTTCTCAAGAAGGACCTTGACAAAAGTTGGGTTGATACAGCAGAAGACCACGGATATAGTGATTTCCAAATCCCTATTGACTAGCCAGTACTAAGTGAATACTAAATCTTTGATCCCAGTAGGACTTAAACTAGGGTCGCTTAGGGGGGGGAAGAGGGTTAACCATTTTATGAAGCACAATTCCCAAACGGATTTACCCAAAGCCGAGTCTCATAATCTTATTAGATTTTTTTTTAGCATGTAGGTTTTATTTTTTTCATTTAACTGCTATTTAATTAAAATTAGAGAAAAGCAACATTTTCTTGCTCGCACAGACATGAAGACAGCTCCGGACTGGATATCTTAATAAAAACCATTATGTGGAATTAGGAAACGCGTAAAATTTTCATAGAAACAATTATTAAAGTTTTCAAAAGAATTAAAAAAGTTTTAAGTTTTTTTTCTTCCTTGTCTCGTCAAGTCCCTTCTTCCCGTAGATTGGCTATTGTTTTTAATAAAAGCTTTCACTTCCTTCAGGACTGACATCTGGCGAGGGAAAGAGAAATAACAAAAATTGAGACAATTTTTATAAAAAGATAAAATGTTTTTATTCTTTAGTTAGCTTTCTTCCTTCCCTGACACTACTCTTACAAACAAAACAAAAGGGTTGGGTAGAAGGTGAAAGGCAAAAGATAAAATTGGCTTTTTCATCTTTAATCATTTGTTATTGAGAGTGGTCTTACCAGAAATTTAATAGAGAACTAAATGAGAGTGTAAGGAAGAAGGGAATAAAGTAGAATACAAGGAAGTGAATTAGATGTGACACTCAATTATGTTTGTGTATGCTGGTGTGCCATCCCGTCTTTTGTGAAAGCGGGCGGAAGTTTTGACGTTTTTAAGGTTTGTTAGCCTGTTCGTTCGATTGTTCACTTGTCACCTCTTTTTGTTACGTTTGACTGAAATGGATGAATCAATCTAATGAAGAGTGCATCCTCTCCTCCACTTTCTAGTAAAACTTTTGAAATATAGACGTGTTAGTAAATTATTTATATCCATTTTTGTCGTGCTTTTCTGAACATTAAGAGAAAAAATGAAATGCTGAATGCGTCGACACACGATGTGTTTTAATTGTGTAAAAGCTTTTTTATTAATAATGGAAGTATGAGTGGTAATTCTACCACAATCAGTGGTTACCAAATGGTACTACTTGATAGCATTTGGAAGCTGATTTAATTTATGTAATCTTTATTTTTATTTTTAGGGAGCAAATATAACCTACAATAGCTACTTTCTATGTTAATAAGTTATTTTTAAAATTGTATTGGAAACATATGCCTAAAATTAATTTTTATAAATATTTTAACTAAACCTTTCCAAATACAATATTTTCAGATTTGAATCCAATTTTAATATCTGTTTTCTGACTTTGATCGATTCTAAACCAAGTAAAGTATTTTGAAAAATGTTTGGAAGTAATCAAATACAAATAGCCCTATTTTATAATGATAAGTGTTTCCTATCGAATCTTATTATTTTATTGTGAAAATGTTTCCAGTCAAACTCAAACTAAGTAGTAAGTGAGATAATTTCAATTTTGGTCGTTAAGTACAATAAAATATAACTTAAGTGTTAAAATGATGATTTATTTAATATGTTATAATTTAGTAAAATGAATATATATATATATATAATCCAAATAGATCTCTGATTCATATTTGAAGGATTTTGATTCAAATTTTATTTCTAATGATTTAAAAAACAAACATTCACTTACTATTAAAATATGATCAACAATAATTACACTATATAATTTTAAATAATTATTTTATGTAAACCTGATTACATTTTATTTCAACGGATAGACGTGATCCCATTTTACATTAACGGATCAATTCAAGTAATTTAAATTATCTATACAAACTTATGCATTTTACTAAAATGTAATATATATATATAATTACATTATAGTAAAATGCATAAGTTTGTATAGATAATTTTAATAAAAGGTAATATATATATTACATTTTAGTAAAATGCAATATATATATATATATATATATTACATTTTAGTAATATGCATAAGTTTGTATAGATAATTACATTTTAGTAAAATGCAATATATATATATATATATATATATATATAACATTTTAGTAAAATGCATAAGTTTGTATAGATAATATATATATATATATTACATTTTAGTAAAATGCATAAGTTTGTATAGATAATATATATATATATATATATTACATTTTAGTAAAATGCATAAGTTTGTATAGATAATTTAAATTACTTGAATTGATCCGTTAATGTAAAATGTGATCACGTCTATCCGTTGAAATAAAATGTAATCAGGTTTACATAACATAATTATTTAAAACTGTATAGTGTAATTATTGTTGATCATATTTTAATAGTAAGTGAATGTTGGTTTTTTAAATCATTAGAAATAAAATTTGAATCAAAATCCTTCAAATATGAATTTATAACATTTTAGTAAAATGCATAAGTTTGTATAGATAATATATATATATATATTACATTTTAGTAAAATGCATAAGTTTGTATAGATAATATATATATATATATATATTACATTTTAGTAAAATGCATAAGTTTGTATAGATAATTTAAATTACTTGAATTGATCCGTTAATGTAAAATGTGATCACGTCTATCCGTTGAAATAAAATGTAATCAGGTTTACATAACATAATTATTTAAAACTGTATAGTGTAATTATTGTTGATCATATTTTAATAGTAAGTGAATGTTGGTTTTTTAAATCATTAGAAATAAAATTTGAATCAAAATCCTTCAAATATGAATTTGGGATATATTTTTAATTGATATTTCTAATCAGATTCGTATCATTCAATCATTGAGATACGCAATTTCAAATTAAATTAGCTAGTTTTATTTGGATTTATATTCGTAGTTTAAACGCTTGGCACAAAATTATTTCCAACCATATTCACAAAAAATAAAAATACACTCCCATTTTAGATAATTGTATTGTATAAATCAATGTTTATCAAAGCTTTATCAGGCTGGCATCCTTTGATACATTCCCTATTTCTTGGAACATCCTTTGTATTAAACATCCTAACAAAGGTTCTTATGCTAAAGGAACATTCTGGTGAGGATATATAGTTCAATTTTCATAGCGAAGGCCTTTTAGGAAATACCAACTATTTTTGTTACCAACATTTATAATATTTTACTATATTACTAGTGATGGATCAAATGACGACTATAGGGTGTTTTAATCACCACCTCTTACTTCTTGTTCAGGCTATACGCTTATATGATTAATTACTCTGATGGGTTGGAGATGAGGAGGGAAGCATTTTAGAGGGAGTCTGACCACATTTGCATGGAAGGATATTGGGAAACAATTTAGGAAATACCACTCTCAGGGGGACTAACTAGGATCGAGCTCCCTGTCCTCAGTAGACCAGTACAACACTAGAGTGATGCCTTCAACCGTTCGGCCATTTAAGTGGGTATTATAGTTGTTAAGTATGCTTACAGCCGCATCTAAATAAAATCTTTTTGACATAGAAAAATTAAACCTTCACAGTGGTTTCAGGGTTCGATTCCCTTGTCCTAGTATCATTTAAAAAAATTTTAAAGTATTTACATTATTAGCTTTATTAGTATTGAAAATATTTATCAACATTAGCAGCTGTAGATCATAAGACTTGATGTATGAATTCGATAAAGTAGATCTAGTAACGTTTTTGTCATATTATTAAAATTGGCCTTTACGCCAAATAAAATAATGTTTTGTGATTAAAAACTCTACCATAGACAATCTAAGATAAAATTAACCAAGAGATGAAGAATTATTAGTCACAATACTTGTAGGCAATAATCTATGTCTCCGTTAAATTTTCCAAGTACCTCTAAGGAACCACGTCACCACCCCTTTAAGAAACAAGGGTCTAGAGATAGATAGAGGAGGTGGTTAAAGGATGGTTGCAGTTAGAGTTTACAGCTAGGATCCTAAGCATTCAGGAATCCACATAGCAAAGACTTATGACGGCCAACGGCGTGAGTGATGACGCTACTAAATTTATGTGTGTGACCGGTAATGTTTGTGCGGTGTTGGGGAAAGGGTAGAAGGGCTATTTGCATCGCCATTACAATGAGCATCACTTAACCAGCTACCTGATTAATTAACGCGCTGTTTAAGGGTTAGGGGGTGGACATAGTTTCCCTGGCCCCAGTGTTCATGTACCCTCAAGAGAGAAGGGGGCTGACAACTTGATGGGGAGCTTAATCTACTGACAACAAGTTGGGACTCTAGATCCAATTTATATGACCCTATTTAAACTTAATGTTAGAGTCACAATGTATACATTTCTCGTGGGCATTATTGTTAATATTGATTAATATTTGGGTTCGTATTTTAACGAGAAAAACATTATAAATAGGGTCAACCTTGATGACCTTAGAAGATAAGTGCCTTTGAAGTGTAAGGAAGTGTTGTACAGGGCGTACGTTGTACCCATTGTTACATATGCAGCAGAATCATGGACTTTGAATGTAAAAGAAATTAGGAAAATGGAGGTCATGGGAATGAATTTTGTGGAGAGAAGGTATGCTGTCACGAAGAGAAACAAAAATAGGAATGAAGTCATCTGGAAAACAATGGGGATTAAGGTAGTACATGAGATAGTAGAAGAAGCAATTCTGAGATGGTTTAGGCATATAATGAGGATGTCAAAGAAAATTATGGAAATGAAATGTGTAGGAAAAAGACCGCAAGGGAGGGCAAGAAAGCAAAGGAAGGAGCAGATAACAGGACGCGTTAAAGTGAGAGGAGAAGAATGAAAGAAATTAAAGGAGGAATAATGGTGAAAGGATAGAAGTAGATGAAGGAATTTTACTGATCTGACCTGGCCACAGGCTGTAAACAAATGATGATGATGATGATTTGAGAAATGTATACTGAGAAAAATTATATCATCTCCAAGAGTAAAATTTGCATATATATATACACACACACACAGACAAATTATGCCTGGGTTTGCCAAAATTTTAAGTACAGAAAGAGATATAATAAATATTAAAATACGTCTTTAAATAACTATATATTAATGTACTATGTTTAATATATTTGTTTGGAATGTTTAATAGATATATGTGTGTCATAAAATGTTGAAGGTAAATATTTACACTCAACAACAAGAAGAAAAATTATATATGCCTAACAGATATGCAGGGTGTTTGGGAACTCCTAGCCAAAACTGCACATATTGTTTGAGCCAAAGTTAATACAAAATCCCTGTACACTTACATCCGGAAAGCTATGCTAATACCATTAAATTGTGTTTCGGCGTACAGCGCCGGGAGAGAATAGCTATTCAAGCATGCGTGTACAACAGGTTGCAGAGGAGTCAAGCGTGAGGCACTACATACCTCGACTACTTGGAGCACAGCAATAGAACAAGACACAATGATTAATAGTAAACAGCACACCAGTTCATCTAGAAATACAGACTTCTGTTAAGGGGATCCGGGTTTCAATCCTTGGCTCCGACCCAGTTTATCAGATTGCCAAATCCTTCCATCCCCTCTGACAAGACGTGTATTAATCACAACTTGTTAATTGTGGAATTCCAGACCTCCACCGTGGTTCGGATCACACGTTAAGCTGTAGGTCCTTTATTTAATCTCACAATAATCCTATCATTACACATTAGCGTAAGTGCGTATAAATCGAACGGTTAGTAAGATGTGGTGCTAGCAATAATTATAATAACAACAACAACAGATATTTAACTGCAAAAAGAGTCAAATCTTGCCGTGGCTGCATTATATGAATCCTTATCATCTTTAAATATTTCATATTGACCCACATTCAATACATAAATTTGATAAAAACGTCTTTACTTACCTAAAATTTTGAACAACGCATACATAATTTGTCTGTTCATATCTATGAAAAAATTGACAAATAAAAAGCATCTATAGATAGTAGTTTTTGAACAAAATTAAAATGACCAAGAGATTTTGTTGGACAACCCTCACGTCCAACAAAGAATTTTGCGAAAAAAGACACCTTAAACTTTATTTTAATATTTATATATTTAGATACATTTTTTAGTGTTTCAAAACTGGTTATTACAAATACATAATAAAATCATGGCTTTATATTATCTTGTTTATTTTTTTCTTTGAAACCAGGTTGGTATGGTCTTTGGCCTAGACGTCTGTGACTGCTGCAACCGATTTACCAGATGAATATCAGATAAATATAGATGCATTGCAACTATGTTTAGTTTTTTTATTCAGTGATTCTCATCCTACTTCACTTTTGGGATCCAAATATTTACACTAATAGTAAAAAGATGGTATAATTTAAAGGACATATACAAGAATGTACGCGAAATGAGAGTGGGTTATCATTTAAGAATAATAACCTCAATGCATCCGGCCGGGATTACTGACTTCCTCATCAATGGCAAACCAGAGTAGACGATACTGAAGCAGTAGTCCTATCATTCGTTGATGAAGTTTGTTAAATTGTAAGTGGAATCAGCAAAACACACTAATGATGAGAGACTCTAAGATTAACGTAATCAACACTGTGGTCTTATTAAAATTATTTTCTTAGCCACAACGAGACATACACGTTTGTTTTATATAACATTTGCGCGCTTGGTAAATCTATTTAACTCAAACTATTCACATTTAGAATTATGTATACTGTATTATGATAATGTTTTCAGCGCTTATAATCCCACGTTCGGGTAGTTTACATAAAGGTTAATCATGCAAATCATCGTATAAGTATTAGGACGATATCATTTATAGGCATGTACACACCAGTGAGCGGAATGGTGAACCAAACAGTGAAGCGTACGCCAGACTGCGCGGCTAACATTGGCAGGTGGTGGGGGTGTTCGGTTTGCTGTTTTTCCGTTACTATAGTCCAAACCCAAGGATTATAATACGTATCAGCGAGAATCCGTAGGGAGACATGGTATTCTAGGGTTAAGGTGTCAGACTTCTGTGCTGGCGGCCGGGGTTCAACCCTCAGTCCCGGCACAGAGTTATCTGATTACCAAACCCTTCCTTCACCTCTGACAAGACATCTTGTGAATGTGGGGAATGCCAGGTCTCCACCGTGGTTCGTATTCCACGTTAAACTGTAGGTCCTTCATTTCATCTCACAATCACCCTACCATTACACATTAGCGTAAGTGCGTATAACCCGAACGGGTAGTAAGACGCGGTGCTAATAATAATAAGAAGAAGAAGAATCCGTAGCCATATATATATTTGCATCCATCTCGCTTTGAAGAAGAAAAGTAAAAAAAATGACATTTGTGCACAAATGTATTCTTTTATTAATACTATGGCATATCAACAACTCAGATTTAATAAATATTTATGAATTGCAATTACTTTTTACTAGATTTTATAAAATTACTACTCACTTTTTTTAGAATACTGGACCACCCACCCTACGATTCCACCACTCCTCTCTGAATATATTAATGTTTCAAATTTACCTTTTTAAATTCTAAAAACAATATTCAATGAACCGTATATCAATGATGTTTTGTTTTTTTCTCATTTCTAGGTTGAAGTAAAATCTATGTTCATTGATATATTCGTTTACCTGTCCACAATATTGAAACGCGTTCACACACCTCTCTTTGATGTTTCGCCGAAATACCGACATTGGGTGGATCGGTGAAATGCGCACGACTTTGTTGCGGTTTCGCAGGAAAGTTGCAGCAATTCGCGCGGTTCGGCATTCGGTTCGCTATTCCACCTTCCAGTGTGTACAATTCTTAAAGTAAGCATACTCACTCGTATATATTAGTGTGGAGGTGGAATTTACGATCATTTAAGAAAAAACCACCTTAAAAATCTATTTATAAATAAGACTTGTTATTTCTACACCGACTTTCTCATCACCAGAAAACCAGACTAAATAAGCTGGTCAAGAACATGTACCCACAGGCGTGGGTGATGTTTAAACCAAAAAACTCAAATAAATTAACAACTCTGTTTAAGTGTAATTTTTTTCCTCAAAGTCCATATAATTATGCACGGCCCATTTTGAGGATAATTGAAACTTATATATGATGTTGGGTCTACTTTTATTGAGTGTCACCATGTCTCACTACCTGTTAGGGTTGTACGCATCTTTTATAATTACGATCATGTGTTAGGGATGAGGGAGGTTGATTTTAGAGGAAGTATACTCACATTTGCGTGGAGGGGAAGTGCTAAAACACTTAAAGTAATTATTTATAGTAACCATATTTTTTAGATTCGTTTACAACATATAATTTAATCTATATATAGTTTCCAATACTCATTCATTTAAAAGATAATATTTTACACTCTCAGTATATTTGAATATCTGAATAAAACTATTTAATGTTATAGCTGTATGTATAAATTTTATTTTCTCCAGTATGGGGAAATAAGTAAGGACTTTGAATTCCCCCTAACCCCACTTCCTTCAACCCCTACCTTGTTGATAGCATCAAACCTAGAAATTAAATTGAGACTGAACCAAACATTCCTAAATCAAGATCTTCCGAATTATTTCTTACTCAAAATAGGAATAAAAATAGCCGAAATCTATTATAATTTAAAAAAATAGGAAACTACACTATATATTTCAAAATTATTCAAATATACTAAATTACCCACGTGTTTTTATTTAAGAAAATAAGGATTTAAAAGTTCAATTTTTTTAATCATCAGAAAATTTTATATCATTTGATAAAAAAAAATATCCACTAAATCGATGTATTATGACTTTGATAAGCTGAAAAATATACACATAATTAGTATTTAACGCCAACAAGTGTCCAAAATACAAGTCTCTAATAATTATAATAGTGTAGCTTTCTACGGTGTTCAACCTGTGGGCGTGCTACTAGTCTAGAGTAGTGGCCCGCGGGGTATAGTTCAGTTGGTTCGGTCCCCTTCAGTTGCCGTTTGTATTTGTTAATATTTAACTGCTTGCTATTCTGTGTCCAGACATGAATAGAATGTTAAAAATACAATTTATCGACCAGGCAGTACTGATGAGAAATAGACCAGCTATAATATCTCAACAGCCTAGATTCCTGGTAGATCGCCATTAACTATCTGTAAAACTATAGTTCTTCTTCTAGGAGCGTAATATTTGTACCTTGTA
Source organism: Timema shepardi (assembly GCA_902151425.1). Taxonomy (NCBI): domain Eukaryota; kingdom Metazoa; phylum Arthropoda; class Insecta; order Phasmatodea; family Timematidae; genus Timema; species Timema shepardi. The sequence continues at coordinate 275,159 of CABFVX010000209.1, read as the reverse complement.
ATTCACAATGGAGTTAACTAATGCTAGCTAGCTACCAGCTATGTAGCTCCTTAAACTAGGAATTTTTAGTGTTAGAAATTATCTACTGTAATTGTATATACTTTGTAAGTTAAAGTTCCACCGTTATCAGGTTGGAGAGGAGTAATGTATCGAATCATTTCTTTGGATTAATAATCGCTTACCATTTAAATTATCGTTCTGTTGAGGCAGACGCGGCTTCGTAGTGGAATGTGTGTTATTTCTACTTTAACGAATTACACCCCTTCGCAATATAAACTCTACCTAGCTAGGGTTGATTGTATGTATAATCTAGGTGATTCACTCAAATGTTCCCTATTGGGATAATTATGTCAATAGTAACTGATTTAATGTATCTTAATTAAACAAAGGACTGTCTTGTGTAAGATCTGATAAACCCATATGTAATTCTATCAACTTGTTTAAATTTAAATAAACTGATTTGTTAAAGTTTTATATCTCTGGTGACCTGGTAGTCTAGGGGTAAGGTGTCGGACTTCTGTGCTGGGGTTCCGGGGTTCAATTCTTGGTCCCTGCACAGATCAATCTGATTATCAAACCCTTCCTTCACCTCTGACAAGACGTGTATTAATCACAACTTGTGAATGTGGGGAGTTCCAGGCCTCCACCGTGGTGCGGATTCCACGTTAAACTGTAGATCCTCCATTTCATCTCAAATTCACCCTGCCACTTAAAATTAGCGTAAGTAAGTCTAACCCAAACGGGTAGTAAGACGCAGTGCTAAAAATAATAATAGTAATTGTACATCTCTCTCTTATTTTTGTTCCTTCCCTTCCTTGTCATATATATATATATATATACACATATATTTAATGTGTTCGCCACTTCCTCTATCGAATAGAAGAAGCAGCGAGACATATTAACAAGAGTTAAATTTAAACATTTTAATAACTGAATTCATTGAAACATTTGTTTTTTATTCATTAAAATTTAAAATTTCGTTCATTGTTACTAAAAATTTGGGACAAAATCATTTAGAGACATGGTCTTAGTCTGGGAGCTGCCTCAGAAAGTTAAAGGCGATGAGTCAGTTAACTTTAAAGTAGTTGGTATGATTGGTAACAGTGTACTATCCACTTTAAAAAAAAAATACTAGTCAAGCAAACCAGGCTTTGGAAAGGATGACACAAACTATTTCTACTTCTCAGAAAGAAAGCTTTAAATCATTGGGGAGGAAAGAAAATGGAAGAAGATTCTGAGGGATAACCGAAAGCCTTTTTCAAAAGAGTTACATTTCCTATAGCGACCTGGAGGTGACTTCATTCTTGAGAGAATCGAAAGGAGAAGGGGATAGTGATTGATCGAGGGGAGGAGGAGGAAAGGAGTATAAGGAAAAAATGTTTAGTTGGGGGGAAGGGAAAGAGGCGAGTAAACTTGATCTGAACATGAGTTTAGATAAATGACCTAACATTTTACTACTAAGGTTCAATGAAATCACAGTATTGGCCACAAAGTAGGATGACATTCTTTACAGATTATCTTCACTTTGACACCTTATATACTATAATTGTTTCATTATACTAATCACCGGCTCCGTGGTATAGTGGTCAGAGTCCTGGCTGTTGATCCAGAGGATCCGGGTTTAGTTCCCAGCTGAAAAAAGGAAAAAATTTCTCGTAAGAGGAATAGTTATTATGATCACTAGGGTTTGGTTAATAAGGTTTATGTTAGATTAAGATCTTGGTTGGCTCCAACATTTCATGATTTCTATCATACTTTCATTTCATTAGGACATGTAAAGAGCCTTTTTGGAAAGGATGTACGAGTATTATATTCTGAAAATTGAAAAATTACACCTGGACATGGTAATCGAACCCGAGATCAATAGCTCTAATCTACCCTAATATCTCTGGGACTTAAATAGCATCACTTTCGAAATTGACTCGACTTCCATTAACATAGAGATTGGATTTAGAATGGCGATTGGGTGTATTGAGATGGTTTTAATCTAAATAGTTTTCGATTCTCTCTACGTGAATGAAGAATATATTTCCTTTAAGGTTATTGGCCCTTTTCATATGGCGTGAAAATGCACAGCCATGGGAACAACTGGTTATCTTCAAGCATTTTTACTGTTTTGTAAATTTTCTTTTCGGAAACGGTTTGTTCAAGAATAGAAACATGTTCATTAAGTTATATTTTTATATACACACCTCCTCTATAATTTTAATATTGATTATATATAAATAGAATTGAAATTTTCCAATAGAAAACTGACGGCTTCATAAAAAAAATTAAGAAAACGTATCAATTAATAGACATCGATACATTATCTTAGAAGGGGTGTTGAAAATATTAACATAAGAATTTCATCGAGAAAAGTGATATTTACAAAAGGTATGATTTTTCCGAAAGAACTGTGCGGAAGCTAGCACCATCTACTGTTTCTGTGTTACATCTGTTCTTGTTGGCTCAGAAGGATTCTTTGGTCAGTTGTGAAGTCACGGCACGCCTTTCACCCTCCCAGCCACAGTTCCACAAAATAGGTTTTAGAATTGCACTCGACAGAGCCAAGGACCTTAAATTTAGCCTTCCTCACCCCTAAGATACTAGCGTAGCTATTAAATAAGCGAAACCTTAATGGGTAGGGACCTAAAACCCATCTTAGCTCACGATTATTTAATTTCTCTCTTAACTAAAGTGAACGCTACCCAACCACATAAAACGAATAAATGGCTCCCACCTCATTTTAAGAAGACTTATTTCACTACAGCACATGAAATATATTTTCACGTTTAGTTTTAATTTAATTTATATTACTTTTTAAATGTACTTTGAAACTGACAGTTCACCACCATTTTATATATAACTTTTCATAATTTGACATTAACATAAATTATTTCCGTCTTTAAATAAGAATATGTTCCTTATAATGCATTTTGTTTTGCTTTCCATACTATTTTTACATTTAGAGGTATCATTATTTCAAACAACGTGCCCCAGTCAAGCTTCCTTATATTATTATTATTATTATTATTATTATTATTATTATTAATATTATTATTATACCATACCACAGGGTTCTAACTTAGGTCCTCTTCTCTTTAATGTGTTTATTGATGACATTGGTAAATATTTGAACTCGTCTAGTTATTTACTCTTTGTTGATGATGTAAAATTATTTAAAACTATCAAATCAATAGCATATTGTATAGATTTACAAAATGATGTAAATGGTATTTTACAATGGTCTTTGGAAAATGGAATGTCTATCAATAAATTTAAGACCAAATCTATAACTTTTACTAGGAAAACTAATCCCTTCTTTTTTACTTATAAATTGGGCAGTGAAAACATAGTTCGTACACTTTGTATTAATGATCTTGGTGTCCTCCTGGATAACAAACTTTATTTCCACTCTCATGGTGACCATGTCATTTCCCAGTCATTGAAATTACTTGGCCTTATTAAATTTATTACTATATCATTTAAGAAAGTTGACTGTTTTTTATGTCTGTATTACGCCCTGGTTAGATCTAAGTTAGAATATGCCACTGTTGCTTGGAATTCCATTACCTTAACTGACTCTCTTAGGTTAGAAAACATTCAAAGAAAATTTGTTGCTGCATGCTATGATAAATTCTTTAGTAACCGATGTGAGGAATGCCAGGTCTCCACCGTGGTTCGGATTCCACGTTAAACTGTAGGTCCTTCAATTCATTTCACATTCACCCTACTACCATTGCACATTAGCGTAAGTGCGTATAACCCGAACGGGTAGTAAGACGCGGTGCTAATAACAATAATAATAAGAATAATAAGAATAATTTAGTAACCGGATTTATTATGATTATGACAGAATTCGAAACCTCTTAGGGCTCCAAACTCTCTTCTCGCGTAGACTTTATTGTGATGCTATTTTTGTTTTTAATATTCTCAATAACAATATTTATTGCAAATTTGCCCTTGATCATGTAGGCGTTCATATCCCTTCTCGGGCTTCTCGTAATCCTAAATTATTTTTTCTCGATAGCTCTTATAAGACGAGCCCTATAGGTCGTTGTATCCATAGCACCAATTCTAGATTTGTCGAATTTGACTTTTATCATAAAAGGAAAGCTAAACTCAGAGAGTTATTTAAGGATGTCCCATATCAATAATTTATCATGTAGAGTTTCTGCCTATATTATTTAAACTTACAATATTCTGATCTAATTTTTGCATAATGTTACTGCTTACTATTTAGTTATTTGTTTTTAATATTACTTTTTATTCATATTATTATTAACTACTTTTTATCTCGTAACTATTCATCAGTATATAACATTATTTAGCCATTTTTTGTCTATCATTTTTTCTTGTGTAAATATATGTATTATAAGGTATGTACGTGTGTACTTTTCAGTGCTGGCCTGTTATAGGTCTTACGACTGTTGGCCAGCGCTATAATAAAGGAAATTATTATTATTATTATTATTATTATTATTATTATTAGCACCGCTTATACTACCCAATCGGGATATACGAACTTACGCTGATGTGTAATGGTAGGGTGATTATGAGAAGAAATGGATGACCTACAGTTTAACGTGGGACTCGAACCACGGTGGAGGCCTGACATTTCACACATTCATAAGTTGTGATTAATACAAATCTTGTCAGAGGTGAAGGAAAGGTTTGTCAATCAGATAAACTTGTGCCGGTACAAATGATTGAGCCCTAGATTATCAGCACAGAAGTCTGACACCTTATCCCTAGACCCCCAGATCACCTTATTTTATTTTATATAGCCAGTTATTCCTAAATAAAATATTGAAAATGTCACGCTGGCTTTGAAACGACCTTTTAAGTACTAAAAATATATTGTATTCGAAGGATTTTTGACATTTACACAAGGTAATTAGAAGCTTACTCTAATTGTTCAAGGATGAAGATGGAAATAAAGTATTATTTGTTTTTGAACCGTGAGTTTACTTTTAAATGGCTTGTTGGACTATGTAAGAGTTTATAGGTGTATTTCATTAGTAATTATTTGTAATTAATACCATAAATAATAACAAAGTATTTAATAGTGGTCGGAATAATTAATTCAGAGAATAATTAACCATAAAAGTTACACGACTAGACACTAACTTGAAATGATGAAACGCTTCGTTTGATATAAATAATTTATTTACTCGCTGTTTTTAAGTTCTCATATGGAAAAAATATTGTAATCGTTTTAATTTTTGACCTAGGAATTCTTAAAGTTACATGTGATAACAATCCTAAAAAATTAGGTTATAAAATTCGGTCTGTCCGTCTGTTTGTCTATATGTCTGTCTGACCCTGGGAAAAAGCTTAAATATTTTATGGATTTAGTTAAAACATGACAGCTACATCTTATATGGTTATACTTCAAAGATATTTTTTTCTAAATTAATATTATATCACTCAAATTAAGGGTCGTTAAACTATAAAATAATTTGAAAAAATATATAAATATATATTTAAACTTTATATATGATTAGTATGTCTATATTTATGAAAAAAATGTTTTTCTTAAAAAAAAAGCTTGTTAGTGAGTTGTTTATTTATTGGTGGTTGAGTTTTAAATAAGACTAACACAAATTGTAATAGAATATATTATAAAGTAAGTACATTTGTTTAGTATAATGTATTAATATAAAAAGTCGTTGACAATGATACTTATCAAACAAAAGAAATCAAAACATGCGTGTATTAATGTAAATAGCTTGCGTGTACTGTACATTTAAGGAATAGCCTCGTAGTTAAAAAAAATTATGCACGATACCGATTCAGAGTGAGTAACGACGTATTTTCGTTGCAGATAAGATTACCTTGATAAGGCAGAAGTTAGAACAAAGTTTCTCTTTAGATCGGGGTCAAATGGGGTGGCCTCTCTAAAATGCATACGAAGAACCTAGGACTCAGACTTACAAGAAGATAGTCAGGTTAAAATACGTTGCAATTGTTGGCACACTCCGTCATTCGAACGAGAAATTTACTGAAATCAATTGATAGCTAATCAAACTATCCGAACTGGTGGTCACACGGGTAAAAGTATCAGTCTAATCTTGTCTGGTTTTCTTGTGCTGGTAAGGACAAGGTTCAAAACCTCAATGAATTTAATGGATTTTTTGACCCGCCTCAGTGGCATAGTTGGCTAACGCGCTGGTCGTGTTGAGCTAGACTGCCGAGGACGGGGAGATAAAAGTTCGAATCTCGGTCTGGTGAAATGGGGTTGGTTTTCCTAAAGGGTTTTCCAATATACCTTCACGCAAATGAGCGTTAACTTGCTCTAAATTCAACCTTCACAATTCCTAATCCACTATCGTAATTAGTAATTAAGCGTATAACCCAAAGGGGTTGTAAGGCGTGGTGCTGTATAAATAAAAATAATGTATTTATTTTAAAACAGTTTAACACTATCCCTCCCCGAATAATAGAATACATTTCCTCTAACTTCCACCTTTCATCAATTGTTTTAATCTTGTACCTGTTTCGGTGGCAGAGTGGTCTAAGGCGTCACCCTTGTGTTATACTAGACTGCAAATGACAGGGAAATAGGGGTTTGAATCCTGGTCGAGTATGCTGAGGGTGATTTTTCCCAAATGGTTTTCCTATCTTTCTCCACGAAAATGGGTTATACTTTATCTAAATTCAACCTTCCCCATACATAACTCATTAGTACATTCACGCATAATCTTAATAGATACTGAGAATATTTTAAAAATTTAAATAGTAGAAGAGTTAGGAAGAGAAGAAGTTACTGTAGATGCGAGAGGCAAAATAATAAGATATGTTCAAAAAATGAAAAATAAAATTACTATTTATTATAATTACAAGTAGGCCAATATTGAATTATTAGATTTCACAATAGTATATTATATTTTTTTTATTATACCTTTTCAAGAAAATACCAAATGCTAACGAGTATTAGTGACAGTATAAGTAAATAAATGATATGGTGCAAATCAAAGAATGTCTCGCTGATCCATTCAAATAATTGCTATTTCTTTATATCATGGAAACTGGGGGAGGGGGTATCTTTCATTTACTCATTAAGATAGATGTCTTACCTTACATTATTCTACTATGATATAGCTTCCAAGCTAGGGTCATAATATAATACGCCAAGGTGAGACTTCTCTAGTTCAGGGTAAACGGAGTGTAGCTTCCATGTATCTACGTACGAAAAGACTATTAACAAAGGATTAAAGGATAAAAGCTAAAATCATTCTAAAAACAATAATTATGGCAGTCAATAAATTTTAATGAAATTACAAATTTGAAAACCAAAACATGTACAGACAGACAGATGGGATCAGGAAGACCAATTTTCCATGTTCTGAGCCACAAAAAACGTCAACACACATCAAAATCTCGAATTAAATTATTTTAATATCACAATAACTCATTTCTTCAAGGGGTTGCAAGAAAGTTAAAACATATTAATTTTCTTTCAATTTCAAAAAAATTATTATTTGAGATAACTTATTTAACGTGCAGTTTTTGAATCGAATTATTTTATCAACACACGACCTATAAATTAACCTAAATCTAGAACAATCACAATTTAATATAGCCCCGAGCCGTTAATTAATCACGATGAAAGGTGAAACCCACATTTCACCATTGAAAAAAATGTTCTGCCATGCCAAGATTCGAACTAAGAACCCTTAATTCAAAATATAGACACGTTACAGACTGAGCTAAGTTATCGTTTGGGCTAAACGCATAAGTTAATTACGCTAGTGAGATATAGCTAAGGAAGGTATAATTTTAGAAGAAATGTAATTGTATTTTCGTGAATGGAGATGGGAAACCATTAAAGGAAAATCCTCAATTCAGGATTTTTATAAGCATATCTCCTCAGCAACGTCAATCCAGTCTAGTCAATAATGGCGTGTTAGACAAATCTATCACCGCTGCGAGTATTTAACCAATTAATTACCAATATACCCACCTCGGCGGCGTAGTTGGCTAACGCGCTAGTCGTGTTAAGCTCGACTGCTGAGGACGGGGAGATCGAGGTTTGAATCTCGGTCGGGCGAACTAGGGGTGGTTTTTCCTAAATGGTTTCTCACTCTCCCTCCATGCAAATGCGGGTTCCCTTCCTTTAATTCAACCTTCCTAATTCCTAATCCATTAGCGTAATTATTACTTAAAGCGTATAACCCGAACGGGTAGTAAGACGCGGTGCTAAATAATAATAAAAAAATAAAAATTACCAAAATATATTTTTAACGCTTGTTCCTACGACTTGTTCGGGTTGTACGCGTGTATGCATTAATGTGATAGGGATTAGAAAGATTGAATTTAGAGGGAGTGTACCCATATTGGCGTGGAGGGACAGTGGGAAACAATTTTAGGGAAAACATCCCTTAGCACACCTGACCAAGATTTGAACCCCAACATCCCCAACATATGCATTAAAGTTTTTTTCCATAGTGACTCCTTATCCCATACGATCACCAAAGCAGGTAATTATATATTATATTATCCTAACCTAGGCTACGCCATCTGGTAAGTCATCTATTTTAATAATAATATAATGGTGTACTCTATATATTTACGTAGGTAGAACTTTCAAGAATTTTTTTGCACTTCTCAATGAGCCATAAAGCTGAAATATGGTGAAATTGTAGAACCACTGAGGTGGTGAATGAAACTTTCAAACATAAAAAAAGATAGAAACAAAAATTTAAAAAATAAAAACGTGATTTATAAAATAATTCTAATTAGTCTACATGTTATTTGCACTTCAAAAGAAAAGAGAGACTAGAAAATAAATTACAATATCAAAGCCAAAGAGATATATATTGCAGATTATAATAGTGACCTGTTTTCAGAGTGTTTTTTAACAATTATATTTGTAAATAAACCAAAAATGTTTCTTTGCTAAATATAAATTACATAGTTAACGTTCAACATAATTATTTAATTTGAGATAACATTTACATACATATATATTCAGACAAATCAATAACGATTTAATAATTTTTTTTATTTTGAAAATTGCAAGTGTGTGGCAGGATATATTAACAGAAATAAGTTTTTATGTTTAAAAGGCCATATCGTCTCAAAAAGATTTTTGCCTTCATTTGTGTATTTGGTTTACTAGTTAAGCCTAAGAAACCGCGAAAATGTTTATTTGATCTCAGATGTATTGGACAGGAAACGCGATAATCATTCTCCCTGATGTTTTGATTGTGAAAATTTGACTCTCCAAGATGTACTAAACATACCGATGCTACAAGGCAGAAAGGGAGAAGAACTTAATTAGAGTAAACCTTCACATCACCTTCCAGAAAACATCCGAGATATGTCTGACATGAATAAGGAAGGAAATCTTGCAGTAGCATCTAGTGACGTAGAACGCAGGACAAAAACTTGCTTTACGATTACATTGAATGATGAAAACGTCATCAAAGTCAAAACTGCTAGTATGCGAAAAGTCAACCATTTTTCCGAGCCATACAATAGATGGATTCAATTATTTGTTGCGGAGTAGGTTATGATGAATAATCCCGTTTGGGAGTAAAATTTTAAATTTGGGGGATGATTTCAGGTAATGTTAATAAATTCTTCTGCATGCCCTTAGGTAAGCAATCGTCCGAACAAACATTAAATATAACCCTTTTTGGAAAGAATTTTAAATTATAAAGTTTAACAATAATGTTCAGGAAGTTGACAGTAATTCTCAATTTTGGCTAATGCAATTGGTTGATGAAACATTGAAAGAAAGAAAATAAATTATAAAAGCTAGAAAAAATATTGACAGAATCCTCGGTAGTTTAGGAAACTGATATTTATAATGCCATTCTGTATGTGTGAAATGACGAATCTGCACAAATAAATGAGGAGGTATAAAAGTATTTTAGAAGGAGATGTTCATTATTACATTATTATGAAATCAGCCTTCTTATTGTAAAGATATGCAGTAAAAAGTCAAATTTACATTAGATTTTTTTTAAACATTTTTGACACCTTCACGAATACTGCCACACGTAGAACTTAAACATAGGTGGTAGCCAATAATAATGCTACTTGATATTTAATAAATAAACAAGGCCTGTGTAAGGGAACTGCTTTACACTGATAACATTGAATAAAAAACAAAAATATTAATAAGGTTATCTAAAGAGAATGTATATTTCATACCTATAATCTATTTGCAACCTGTAGACCTTGGCGTCCTCTTTATTTTAAAACTATGGTTAAATTTGTGTTTTCAATTATTGTAACAAGGTAAAACCCATTTTTAGCCATTGCCAATATTACGCGCCATTTCATATATCATTTTTAAATTAATCTAATAAAATAATTAAGTCAGTACATCAAGCCTTTCCTTATACGCACTCATTAATTGAAGGCTATGTTTTGTTAGGCAGGGTGATATTATAATAAACCTGTCGTAGTCAGTCCTAAAAAACTAGTGTTTATATAAAATCATACTCCATAAAAAATAGAAACCTTATTCTAAATTCGTTGAGTTAACAAAATGATGTATTGCTGTATTTACTAAATTACAACAGTGGCCGTTATCATGTAACTACTGTGCCCATTGGTAAATCAGATTGTGCCTGGCTTAATATAACAACAGTATTTAATTTCCCTCTCATTTACCAGATTCTCCGTCCGTCCACCTATCCCCTCTCCCTTATTTCCCTCCCAGGTAGATTCTACAGTAAATCTCAATTAAGTCTTGCCCGGTAGCGATGGCCTCATCAACATGCAAACATCGCAACACGGGGACACGTGATCTGCGCACTGACATTGCTGCCAACTTGACGTTTTGAGAACCATACCCTGAAGGTTCTCACACCGGATAAGATACAAGAGGCCACGAGACGCCCGAAAAACGATGCGATTAATAAAATTTTACATTTTACTGGATTTGTTATAAATATTATGTCACCTGGATTTTTCCCTTTTTAATTATATAATTGTAATAGTAAAAATAAACATATTTGCATAAATACTAAGAGTATTGGCATAAATTGGAGTGACAGAATGCTGGTTGCAATCCTGTACTTGGGACAACGATTGAAGGTGAGGCTGAATGATGGAAAGACCAACAGCGTAGAGATAGTAAGAGAAGTGAGACAGGTTTGCTGTCTCTTCAACTTGCATGGGGAGTAGCTGGTCAGGGAATCTCTAGAAGGATGTGACAATTTTAGGATAGGAGGATGCATCATCAACACAATAAAATACGCAGATGATCCAGTATTTCTGGATAAAATTAAAGAAGAGTTGCAAAAATTAATGGACCGGTTGATGAAGATAGGGAGGAGATATGGCATGGAAATAAATATTTAAAAATCAAAAGTGATGATGATCTCAAAAAAATTAAGAGCCGCTGAAAATCAAAATTGGAAACCAAGAGATGGAAAACATAAATCAGTTCAAGTATCTGGGAAGTTGGCTGACAAAGGATGCCTAATGCACCGAGGAAATAAGGTCAAGAGTCAGCATGGCCAAGGAAGCTTTCAACAAGAAGAAGTTACTGCTGACCAACAAGATGAGGTCGAAACTGAGGAAGAAACTGATAAAATGTACATTTGAAGCATCGTTCTGTAAGAAGTAAAAACTTGGACCCCTAGGAAGATGAAAAGAAAACTTGGAGACCTTAAAAATGTGGTCCTGGAGAAGACTTGAGAAGATCAGGTGGACACACAGGATAACAAATGTATAAGTCCCAAGATGAATGGGTGAGAAGAGAACAATTTTGGATGTTATTCTTCAGTGCAAAGCAAACTGGATCGTACTCATTCTTAGGAGTAAATGTCTTCTGCACGTCTTCATAGAAGGAAAGGCTGAGGGAAAGATGATCTTAGGAATAAGGAGGATTCAAATTTTGGATGACTTGAAGGAAATAAGAAAATTCTAGGAACCAAGGAGAGAGGCAGAGAGAGGACAGTGAGCATTGGCGGTCTAAGTTTACTGACAAAATGAATGGACCTGTCGCAAGACAGAATACCCAATAATAATAATAATAATAATAATAATACATAAAAAGTTAAATCTATTTTTAATATTGTGATTATCAAAATAGTAGTCAACATATTTTTATTCATGGCATGTGTGTGTGATACGGTCCAGGAAAACATGCCACATGTCACAAAAATCATTTTCCTGTTTTTTATTACTCCCAATAGAAAATTTGATTATTAAAATTTAAAAATTACCTCTCTTATCTATAATTACTTTTTGTAATATTTCAAACATCAATATCTATTTTTACAAATTTGTGTTAAATGGCTGCCAAATTTTAAGGCATGGTTTCATTTCTCATGAAATACCTTATTTAAAGCTAGATTTCTTGTTTTATTAGTGTAACGATAATCCTGTTTACTGGTTGAGATCGTAGTTAACGTTTCGAACCAACAGATGGCGTTGAAATTTAGAGATCATCAAATTCGACCCGAATTGACATTTTACGCACTGCTGAATAATCTCTTCAAGCGACACGTGGCATGCTTTTCTGGCCCACATCACATATATAAACCTTTAAATATATACATTATAAGCTAAATATTTGAAATATTTAGCATATATATATATATATATATCTTATACACATATCTAAAACATATATATTTCAAATATGTACATTCATATATTTTTGATTTAAAAATAATCATAATTTCGCACTCCCTCTTCTCACATTAACGGCTGTTCACCCCTTTGACTGCTTGTTTACCCCCTTCTAATAAAACATATATTTGTACTATACATCTGCACATAGACTACAAGAAGACCATTTTTGACCGTTTTCAACAAAAACACAATAGTCTTGACAGTTTTCAATAACTAATAAAAACATTTTTAAAAAAAAGAAAAAACACATTCAAGATAAATAAATATTTGTGACGTTGGTATTATTTAATGATCAGTATTTTTTCTTTCAATGCTTTGGCTGGAAAAACTTCCAAGAATACTAAATATATTAATAAGGAAAACTCTAACGTGATTTACTTTACAGTAGTGGGTAGGCAACCCAATTAATCCTTCGGTCACTAAAACTGGACTTGGGCTCACATATAAAATGCATGTTCAAATTAGACTTGCATGGTTTTTTAAAAAAAATGTGTTTATCTGGTGTAATTTCAAATGTCTAGTTGGCTGCACTCCGCTACATTGTCCGGTACATTTCAAACATTTTACTCGCAGTCCATTTGCATTTTGTATAATTTTACGGACCACGCACGGGGTAAAACAACGTACTGACCAGCACAAAGAGAACACGGATATGGGGTTATGAGGAGGTGGAGTGGAGAGGAAGAGGAAAGTTAGCGAAAATTGGGTTTGTCATTGATTTTATTTTCCACCCCCTACATCCCTTTTATTTTCTCCTCTTTTGTTTTTTCTGTTTTAAAAGAATGCGCAGTATTTCGTAAAACAAACGGTTCACCTGTCAATTTTATATGTCAGAAATATCATCATTGTAATGTGTCTTATAAAACAGCCGATCCGGTTGAAATTATTATAAAGATATGTACCACATATAAAGAGTAATATTTTTCTAACGTAATTATCTATTTGATAAAAATAGCTGGACATTTGAAAGATAATTCCTACGTGAGATGAGTTTTATTAATATATAATTTTGAGAATTATAAGGAACGTACTTGGTAAAATGACAATTTGTTAACTAGTTGTTACACTTCAGAGTCAATTAACATAAAAAAAAGAAAAAGAAAAAAGGGGGGTGTTTAATAAAAGGGGAGATTGTTAAAACATATGCAGTCAATTAAGAATATGAATTGATGGAAGTAATAAATAATTAATTACTCAAGGTTAAAAATTGATATATCAGGAATTTAAACACATGTAAGTACATAAATTATTCACCTAAGTGTTACTTATAAATTGATCACGAGCAGCTTTAATTGAAAATAGGAAAAAACTATTAGTTGAACAAGATTCATAAAAAATGAAATTATTATAAAAATTGTTTAGAAATATATCAAAAACAAGAGTTGTAAATAGTTAGTGACAAACTAGAGTTGTTAACACAAATAACAATGACTAAATTATCAGTTTACTAGAATCTAGGAAACAGTCAACAAAGGCAAAATGCAGTTTAAACAAATTTATTAATTATTAACTATCAATATGACAGGAACTATACAATTAAGATTCCATAAATTGTTTTCTTAAGAGTCATTTACAAACAGATCAAAAGCAATTTGAATTTAAAAGTAGGAAACCAATAGTTGAACAGGGTTCAATTAAAGAAATGAAATTATTTTAATTTATTTTTTTAGAAATTATCTAAATAGAAGTTGTATATAGTTAAACTGATTAGGAGTGTTGTTACATGTGATATTTACATGAGATCAATTTAATAAAATATAAGAACAGTCAACAAGGGCAATTATGCATTTACAACAAATGATAAGAATAATCAATGTTTTTAATAAGTTTGTATTGACTAATTACAAGAATTATAATTTAATAAAATCTAGGATATAAATTACAAGGACTGATACATAATGTAAACATATTAATGTTGAACTACATAAGAAATATATTAAGAATTGAAATCAAAATTTTCCTGATAACATAGCAACACGATTAAAAGATGTGAATGCTTAGAGCTTGTTATCAGGTCAAGAGGTTACAACTATATTAACCAAAGAGATAATTAATTATATAATTGATGATTAGCAAGAATGTCGACCAGATCAATCAACGTGGTTTTAATATAAACGATATTATAAGTTTATTAAATATAATAGAATGGATGTAATTAAGAAGTGTAATCGGGAAAATACTTTAAATGATACTTGAAAGGTGTATTACAAAAAACGTTCCTTAACTGTGATTTAATTCCACTCCTTAGACACTTGTGTCATTTTACCAAGTGCGTTCCTTATAATTCTCATTCTTACTTCTCCTTACTACAATTAAAATTAATTTAACTAATATATAATTATGTATGAAGTTGTGTGGATGTACCACTAAAACCAATACATTTCATACAAAATATATGGTAGGACACAATCGTACACACTCTCTTATTTACCTTAGTATAAATTATAACAGACATTTAAATAAAATCGACTTTTTTTTTACCCTTTAGTAAACTACTCTTAATTTTAGGGTTAGATATCCAATTCCAAAACCCTCGGGGCAACCCTATGAAAACGCTAGATAGCAAGTTTTAGCCCGATCGGTAAAATAGTTTAGGCTCTATTCGGAGGTACAAACAGATGGAAATTCAAAAACAACTTTTTTGGTCTTGGGGGGTCGTAAAATGTCGAAATTCATCAAAATCTCGAGTTCTATTTTTTTGACGATCACAATAATTTATCTAATTGTAAGATAGTGAGAAATAAAAAATGTCTATCAGTAAACTACGGTAGTGTTAAAGGGGACGAGTGAAAATACCAGTGTTCTTGCAGTTTTTTTGCTAAACTTATTTTGGTCAAACTAAAGAGAATAATGCTCCAATATAAATCGAAACTTATATTTCTTTACAGTGTGACGTCAACAGTTGCTGAACAACTGTCAAAGGTGTCCTGGAATTTAATGACCACTTTTTATTTTCATTTAAAAAGTTTGTCATTTATTGACACTATGTTTATGACAGATATTCATCAACTGTTATGATATAACTGTGTGAATAAAATTAACCTCTTTATTTCTGATGGAGCCATATTACATTTATTTTTGAATAACAGAATGTTTTCCTATACAAATTGTAAAAACGCAAACCATTTCACTCGTTCCCTTACACTCCAAACTAATGAGTTTTCCTGGTAAAAAAGACATTATATTCTGTCAATCTAAAAATTTATCAGTTTAGGAAACACGTAAATAGTGGTATTTATATTTTGAAACACTCTCAAACAACCTATTTTGAAAAAATCAATCACTTAAAAACTCGAGGAACTTTACGTGACGTTACGTTATATGAATATTAAGTGAAGTTTACGTAAACGTTATTTTTTTAAAGTTTTTACCGTATCTTACTAACCGTTCGGGTCATACTCTTAATTACTAATTACTCTAATGGATTAGGAATTGGGAAGGTTGAATTTAGAGGAAGTGGACCTGCATTTGCGTAGAGGGAAAATTGAAAACCTTTTAGGAACCCCCAGTTCACCAGACCGAGAGTCGAACCTTGTTCTCCCCGTATTTGGAAGTCTGGCTCAACAAAAATCTAGCGCGTTAGCCAACTACACCACCGAGGTGGGTGTGAATGCTAATTGAACGTTACGTCTCTCTTGATCCCTCAGAATTTAATTGGTTAGGATTGCCGGTAATGGTGAGGTTAACTATTTTCTGTGTACATACGAGGTGAACTGATGTGATTCATCACTTGTCCACGCTAATGGTCGTGTATGTCCTATAAAATTACCCTACCCATTTTTACGCCACAAACTAGGCCTTTTATAGCTAAATTATTGTGTATATGCTTTATGTCTTACTACTTTTCCGGGTTAACCACTTTTAACAACACTATTGGGGGGAGGATGAAAAAAGTTTAGTCTTGGACATTAAAATCACCCTATTTTAATTGAGGCTTAGTGGAAAAACATTTAGGAAAAAATACTTTCAGTTGGTTGGTATTCGAACACCAACCTCTCCTTTACCGGAAAACCACACTAAATAAGATTTACGTTTAGTCCACGTGTCCACTGATGAGGCTAGCTGGATTATTAACGTGCAAGCCATATTTAAAAAAAAAATCGTACATAGGATGAAAACAAAAACCACGTCACACTAGTAGGTCATTAATGTATTATCTTGATCACTTCCAATAAAAGAAGGAACGATTTTGTTTACTGTTTGTTTATTTTTCTCAAGTCTATTTCAAACTGGATGTTGGTCCTAATTAAGGATGAATT
This sequence comes from Timema shepardi, assembly GCA_902151425.1. Taxonomy (NCBI): domain Eukaryota; kingdom Metazoa; phylum Arthropoda; class Insecta; order Phasmatodea; family Timematidae; genus Timema; species Timema shepardi. The sequence continues at coordinate 258,315 of CABFVX010000209.1, read as the reverse complement.
AACAACATAGCTCTTTTTTTAGTGCGCGTGATGATAAAGAGTTTTATGTTCCTCAAGTTTTAAAATTCTATTCAGGTGTGTTTTTTTCTAAAGGGTTTTGTAGCGTTAACATTCATATTCTGTGTTTGAAGTAGATTTTTTTTTTGTTTCATTGCGAAGTTAACTCTGCTCTTTCATGAGTACTCTAGAAAATTTTGAGCTACACAACTTTGTTTCAGAAACTTTTTATATAGGGTTTTGAATAATGGAGGGCTGTAGTTGCTGCATGCCTAGCTAGCTCATATAGTTGAAGTTCTCTAATCTAGAGATTATGTTGAGGTAAAGGCAAGGCTACAAAATATATTCGCATATCTACACGAATGGAGTAAATCATGAGGAAGATAGACAAAGACAAAGAATTGGAAAACTTTTGGGAAGAAAAACAATAAGACACTCAAATGAATTCAAACCATGACCTCCTAATTTGACAAGAAGATGTTTAAGACTTTGTCTGAATAGAGATAACCAATGCAGGTGGTCTTGCGTTAGACTCCTATATTATGGTGACATGACTTAAATAAACAACATGAAAATCATTCTATTTTTTAAAAATTATTTACTTCCACATATGGAGAAATCATCGAAATCGTTAACACTTTCAATCTGGTGGAAAACTGGTTAGATTGTTAGTTTACTGCTGGTTAGTGTTTGTCCTTAAGGCGGTTGACCCTTTTCATTTGGCAAGGAAATGCAAAGCCATGGAGACAAACGGTTATTTTCAATAATTTTTATTGTTTTGCAATTTTCTTTTCGGAAATGGTTTGTTTAAGAATAGAAGGATTTTTATTAAGTTATACTTTTTATATACACACCTCCTCTATAATTTTAATAATGATCAATTATCGATAAAATCAAGATTATTCAATAGAAAACTGCAGGCTTAATTACAAAAAATAAGAAAATGTTACAATTAATAAATATTGATACATTATCTTAGAAGGTATGTTGAAAATATCAACATGAAAATTTTATTCGTTTTTGAGAAAAGTGCTATTTACAAACGTATGATCTTTCCACACTTGTCCGATAGCTAGCGTCATCTACGGTTTCCGTGATCCATCTTTTCTTGTTGGTGCGGAAGGATACTTTGGTTGGTCGTGAAACCATGCCATGCCTTTCAACCTCCCACACACTATCCACAAGTCTGTTTTAGACTTGCACTTGACAGGGCGAAGGTCCTTAATAGGTTGGGCTACACCAGTGAAAGGGTCAGACAGAAAGTAAGGTTGTTGATAGTCTGAATGTGTCTAATTATAACTATTCCAGAGTAGCCCATTCATCTTTCTGTCCTTGGTAAGAATCTGCGATACACAATCACTAGCTGCATTCATTATTCACGTGATTTCATGAAAATTGTTAATGACGTTGACTATTTAGAAGTTTCTAGGCTAATTTGCAAAATTGAATGTACCTTAACTTGAAGCACCTAAGCAGTCTAAGCAATATACACTTAGTATGTATGGAATATAAATAGAGTGGGTAAATGAGCAGTTCACCCTATGAAGCCTCTGGTTTATCCACTAACAACACTTCCCTTCAACCTCTTATGAGTTTGTACATTCACTTTATTATCTGCGCATTGAAAACATTGACTTGGTTTTTAAAATTACCTTTTCTCTGTTTCATATTCTAGATATACAAATGCTACCATGGACTTTTTTTTTAAATACATCCTAGCAGGAAGATTCCTAAAGGACATTTTCTTGAATAAGCCAAATAGCCTGAGCTGTATAGGATTTATGAGAAAAAAAAACTTTTCCGATAAAACTACTTTAAGATAAAAAAATAGTCACTTTATGACTCAGTTGGACAATTTTTATAATTATTTAAGAATTTATGGTTGTTTTTTTCAATTTCAACGTTATATCTTTAAAGATCGCAGAATATAAACGTAAATTCATTAACATGGGAAATTATATCTTGTCTTGCCACGGCGTCACAGGTAGGAAATGTCCTTGACAACCAATTGTCCAAAACAACCTCATTCTCAGCCTGTCGCAATTTTGGATGTTACCTTCCTCTTTCATCCACGAACAAATCGGCACGAAGCTACGTAGTTCCTAAGAGAGGCTGAAACTGTCGAGTGGTAGTTCACAGTCGCACAGTGAGCTACAGTAGCCCCATGGCTTCTTTGGTGCTGACTGACAGCTTACAGCTAACAGATAAAAACTTTGAAAAGCTACCAGACCAAATTATGTATCCCTACGCCAAACCATATGATCTGAAAAAAACATGTGTTTAGCAGCTGTCACTTGTGATGGCCAAAATTTAGATATTATACCTAAGTTTTGACTGTCAGACGTCAGCTGTGAGCTGCCAGTCAGCACCAAAGAAGCCATTGAGCTGCTGTAGCTGCAATCAATGTAAACTGTGTGCTATGTACATCCGTAAATGTTGGGCTTCTAAATACCCAGGCTACAATCAACTTCAAGCACTCTCAAGCTTCCGGCCCACAAGATTATAGTAGTAGATACTAAACAAGTTGAAATTAAATATTAGTAGAGGACACTACCCTCAATATTATGATGGGTCGTGCCCTTTAACTAGAATGGACTGGTGTTACAATTTAGAACCGAAGTACTTTTAGTGTAATACCCCCAAAAATTGGCCCGTTTAAGCAAATATAGACAGAGTGTTTGGCGCAATTTTAGTGCAGTCCAATTTTCAAAGGAAGGGCCTTATACGACACACACAAAAGTTACTGGATCTATTTTAAAGTATTCATACGCCAAATAATTTTATCTACATCTGTTACTTTTGATCAATATTATCAATACCTATTAATTAATACTAGTATTATAGTATAGGGTTATTTAATTTGTTCACATAAATTTTATGTTTGTATTTTATAACAGGCCCTTTATTTGAAAACTGGACTTTAAAGGATAAGTCGTTTGGACCAACAAAGAGAGGAAGTTTGAAGAAAAGTGAAATTACATTTTTCCTCCTAACCAAATTCAACATTTGACGTTATTAACTATTGATAGTAAAGCATAACGATAAAATGTAAACACAACAATTATTACGGATCCATCTCGGTGGAGTAGTTAGGTACCGCACTAGTTTCGTATTGAGCTAGACTGCCGAGGACGGGAAGATTGAGTTTCTAATTTCAGTCGTGTGAACTAGGGGTTGTTTTTCCTTAATTATTCTCCACTCTCCTTCCACGCAAATGTGGATTCACTTCATCTAAGCTCAACTTTCCCCATTCCTAACCCATCAGCGTAATTATTATTAAAGCGTATTACCCTTACGAGTAGTAATACGTGGCGCTTGATTAATTTTTTTTATTACGGTCAATACAGCAAAGCTTCATCAGAAAATAGGCAGCTGCACTTACTAAGTTTGAAACCATCCGAGACAGAGAGAGATACACGTTACCAAGCTTTCACGTCCATCACCACGGATATTAAGGCCCTTGGCCCTGTTGAGTGCAAGTCTTAAAACTATTTAGTGGGATGGTTGGCGGGAGGGTGAAAGGCGTGGCGTGGCTTCACAACCAACCAAAGTATCCTTCCGCACCAACAATAACAGATCGATCATGGAAACTGTAGATGGTGCTAGCTACCAGACAGTTCTTGAGGAAAAATCATACGTTTGGAAATATCATTTTTCTCGAGAACGAGGGAATTTTTTATGTTAATATTTTCAACAATCCTTCTAAGATAATGTATCAATGTTTATTGATTATTACATTTTCTTATTTTGTGTTATGAAGCCAGTGGTTTTCTATTGAAAAATGTCAATATTATCGATATGGGATAACTGTTGAAATTATAGAGGAGACGTGTATATAAAAGGAATAAATTAATTAACATGCTTCTATTTATGAACAAACCGTTTCAAAAAAGAAAATTGCAAGAAAAAAAAATATTGCCGTACCAGTTTTGTAAAACGCATTGTTTAATCCAAACACAATATATATGTTGTCCTACAACTAATAAACTAATTAAACCCTGAAATTTTGAACTTCAGAGGGTTCTTAGGGGTCTTTAATGTGCACTTTCTGAACGAACTGATAATATCAACACAATAGTTAAACAACTAAATTAGCTTAATAACAGACACAACACACTATAGCCCGACCGTTAACACATAGCTGTGGAAGGGGGAGGGGGGAGCCCCAATTTCATTGGTGATTAACTTCCTGCATCAGTGGCTACCAAGTCTAAATCTAAGGCCTAGTTAGTTTGGTTTTCTGGTAATAAAGAGGTCAGTGTTTGAATCTCAGCTAGCTTTATACAGTGGTTTTTCCCTAATGATTTCCCTCCCATCCTTCACGCAATAGTGTGTACATTTCCTCTTAAATTTTATCTTACTTATCCTACCCTCAAAGTATGAACATGCAAATAATCTGGTCGGAAAGAATGACTTGAATAACAAAAATCTTTCATCCCAAATAATTAATTACGTCACAACCTTATCTTATTACTCAACCAAAGAGCTTAGTTTTACTATTTAATATTCAAAGATAAAGATAAAGATATTAAACAACTTTAGTCCACGCAATAGCATCGACCTATTGGCTGCTACTGGTAAAGAAAAAAAAGAGGGGAAAAAAAGTAAACGAAATGTGTTTTCTTGTCAGCATAACCTGTCATGGCGATCTCCGGGGAGTGCTTGATTCTTAAAGTTCCGACCGTAGATTTTACCGGATTCTGTCAAAACCCTGACTTGTCAGGTGGTATTCTCTGTCCTCTCTTATTTTCCTTTCATTCCCCTTCAAATTAATGTCCTTCATCGTGTCTTCTCTCTCACACACCCTTTTAACTTTTCCTCCTCGGCCACCTGGATGAAACCATTTCCTGAGACACAAGCCCACCATAGAAGTTGCGATCAGGGCAAAATGTCTTATTTAAAATTTGTAAATGTTTTAATTATTGGACTATATATTTTTTATAAAAAATTTAAGAATTTAAGGAATTTTATCAAGATATATTTCTCCTGTTAGACAGGTGGCAAACTTGACGTAATACTAAGTACTCTACATGGTTCTAGATTAAGTTAGTTTGTAATACGTAAACGAAAACCAATGTGTTTAAGAAGCGCTTCTCAAAATTAACTCCATTTAACTATAAGTATCTTTAGATGAATCACCAAATACATAATATATCAAATATTACTTAGTAATAGATACTTAAAAAAAGTTAGTAAAAATATTGTGATTATTTAATTTATTTGAGTTGTTTAACGCGCACTATCTGAACCGACTGATTAAATTAGCACACGAATTATATAATGACTTAAATCTAGACCAGACACAACACACAACACCCAGTTCCCGGTCGTTAATTTATCACTGTGAAAGGTGAACCCCATATTTAACTAATGATAAAAAAAACTCTACCATGCCAGGAATCAAACACGGTACAATCTGTGGTGGCCGGCGTTGTTTGAGAGATTGAGGGAAATACAGTGTCCGGGAGATCTCTACAGGGTCTTTAAGGACTACTGTAGAGACCAGTATGCTACCCTGAGATGTCCAGGAATGAAGGTAAGTAAGATCCTAACCAAGGGATGTCCACAGGGATCAATCTGTGGGCCAATTTTTTGGGACTTATGGCTCGAGCCTGGGTTATCGGAAGTGGAAGCTCTCCCTGTAACTGCGGGAGTGGTCACCTTTGCTGATGATGTTCTCCTGATAATGGAGGCAGGGACAAGGATGGAACTAGAGACCAAGAGTGGGGCGGTGCTTGCAGGGCTTAACTCTTGGTGTAAGCGGGTGAAGTTAAGCTTGGCGCCAGCAAAGACGACCTACGTGCTATTTAGGGGAGATTTGAAAAGGTATCCCATGATAAAAATGGACCAATGGAGTATACGACGTAGTAGGAATACCCGGTACCTAGGCGTCACTCTTGACGAGAAGAGGAACTTCATTGCGCACGTGGAGAACGCATGTGGTCGGGCATTAAGAGTGATGAATAAGATCATAGGTATAGGAAATAAGAGGTTTATGCTACCTAAGAGGTGCATAAGGCTTTATCACCAGGCTCTGCTAGTCTCCATCGTGGGCTATGGAGCCAGTGTCTGGGCGCATAGATTAAAGCGAGTGGTCCAGAGAGCAAGAGTGAGACGCGTGCAAAGGAGTGTCCTTCTTAAGCTCTCTGGCGCCTTTAGGACGGTGGCAACTGACTCGTTGTGCGTGGCCCTGGGTATCTGGCCGTTGGACTTGGAGATGAGGAAAAGAGCTGCTCTGTACTAGCTCAAGAAGGGTTGTTTTGTCAAGGTAGGAGAACTGAGCAGAGTGGGGGTGAGTACTAAGGGACAGATCTGGGAGGCTCTCCTGGATGAGTGGCAAAGCGACTGGGACGCGAGTGACATGGGCACGAGGACCTACCGGATCTTTCCTGATGTAAGAGAACGGATGAGGATAGAGTATTTGGAGCTATCAACGGGAATGGTCCATTACATAACTGGCCATGGGCCGTACAGAGCGACACTTTTTAGTAGGGGAATGACTGATAGTGACAAATGTGATTGTGGAGAGAAGGCCACGCCTGAGTACATCGTATTAGAATGCCCTCAAACACTAGAAGCAAGGGCTGATCTGCAGGTGCCTCTGCAGGCTAGTACTGTGTACTATGTAGTGCGGGATGTGAACAGGTGGGGACTTCTCGACAGAATTGCGGATGACGCGTCACGTAGGGAGAGGGAGAGGTACGTGAAAGACTTAAAGAGGAGACGACGTGACAGGAGGCAAGACGTAAATTTAGAATTAACGATTAGGGAACTGGTAGGGACGACCAGTAGTAGCGATGAGACTAGTACCAGTAGTGGTGACGGGAAAGACATGGATGACTTTGAAGACCATAACTGGTAGCGGAAATGTATTGGCAGAATATATGGAGTGAGACGGTAGGTAGGCTGTAGGGTGGACCGAGATGAGACTCCTGGATATCCGGAGCCCAGCTGAGTGCGGCATCCACTGGATTCTGGAGGTGGGAAACTCCTATGAACCGTGGGGAGCGGCAGTTCTAGTTGGGTAGAGCCAAGATGTAAGAATGAGTTGATGGCGGAATTCACCCCTCTGCTCAGTGGATCCCCACACTTGGAGACAAGTGTGTAGTAGGGTCGAGCGAGCGGGCTTACGGACCGTCGGGGACCCTCTCCGTCGGCTGGCAACAGTCGTCTCTATGAGAGTACCAGGAAAAGACCACAGCCTCGAGGAAGTGAATAGGATAAGTTAGGTTAAGCTTTATTTTATTTTTTATTAAATGTACTATTTTCTAATAATTAGTATATAAGTTAGGTTTAGGTCCATGGCGTTGGCTTTGTGAAGAAGGTAGGTGGAGCGAGATATTTGATAGGGCACCTCCACAGGCGGTGTATAAGGGGATGCCCAGCCCCGTTGGGGCTCTTGCTGACCCGGGACCACCAGATCCGGTAGCAGAGGGATGTCCAGTGGGGTGGGGCACTGGGGGCGTAGTATACCCGGAGTGAACTAACTAGCTGAAAAAAAAGACGGTAATATATGGACATTAGGTCTAGGCGCTAAATTGATGTAGTTAATAAATAAAAAGGAATTGTGAAGATAGGAGAATAGAGATAAGAAGGGTAGCACGCCCCAGTTTTTAAATAGGTACTGGAGTTAGGTCAAGGATAATGTCCAGGTTGTCCCTTTACACTTAGTTGAATATATTTGTTAAGGTTATTATTTTAAGAACTGTTTTGTTGTTTGTCTAAATTGTATTTGACTGATTGTAGTACTAAATGTTTTTATTTTTAACTATGTCTAACTAAACTAAATAAACTACCCTTAGCTAAGCAAACAAGAATGCCATCCAAGCTAAGATGTAGATTGGTACGGATAAAATACAATTTTGTGAATTTAAAGCGATAAGTAGTGACGGGGAATAATGAGGTTCAAATCCCAAGAAGATAAATAGTGACAAGGAATAATGAAGTTTAAATATCAAGAAGATAAATAGTGACAAGGAATAATGAAGTTTAAATATCAAGAAGATAAATAATGACGAGTAATAATGAGGTTCAAATCTCAAGAAGATAAATAGTGACAAGGAATAATGAGGTTTAAATCGCAAGTATATAAGTAGTGACGGGTAATAATGAGGTTTAAATCTCAAGAAGATAAATAGTGACGGGTAATAATGAGGTTTAAATCTCAAGAATATAAATAGTGACGGGAAATAATGAGGTTCAAATCTCAAGAAGATAAATTAGTGACAAGGAAAAAGGAAGTTTAAATCCCAAGAAGAAAAATAGTGATGGGTAATAATGAGGTTCAAATCTCAAGAAGATAAATATTGACGCGTAATAATGAGGTTCAAATCTCAATAAGATAAATAGTGACAGGAGATATTCAGGTTTTAATCTCAAGAAGATAAATAGTGACGGGAAATAATGAGGTTCAAATATCAAGAATATAAATAGTGATGGGGAACAATTAGGTTCAAATCTCAATAAGATAAATAGTGACGGGTAATAATGAGGTTCAAATTTCAAGAAGATAAATAGTGACAAGGAATAATGAGGTTTAAATCTCAAGAAGATAAATAATTACGGGGAATAATGAGGTTTAAATCTCAAGAAGATAAATAGTGACGGGTAATAATGAGGTTCAAATCTCAAGAAGATAAATAGTGACAGGTAATAATGAGGTTCAAATCTCAAGAATATAAATAGTGATGGGGAACAATGAGGTTCAAATCTCAAGAATATAAATATTGACGGGTAATAACGAGGTTCAAACCTCAAGTTGGGTATTCTGAAGGTTATTTTTTCTTAAATATTTGACCGTTTTCCCTCCTCATCTCCATCCTATTTTCATGATTATATTTGGATAGCTGGTATGACATACTGACTGATTTCAAGCCTTTAATATTACTTTAGCTACCAATTAAAGCTATGTATCAAAGCCAAACCCATTATAGTTATTAACTATTTACAACATAATCTCCTATAAAATAATTACCAACTAGTGCGTTGAGTTAAGTGTATTTCTTAAATAAATCAGATGCCTTTAGAATCGAGTGACATTTCACCAACTATAAATAATTTATTATTATTATTATTATTGTTATTATAAATTACTAATATTAATTATGAACTATTTTTTAAATTTTTATAGGCAAACTCCATACAAATATTATACTCAACACTCATAAGAAAGGTACAATTCAACAAATATACTTATTAATAAAGTTGTAAACACAATTTATAGTAAAATAATTCCACTCAATACTAAAATACAAACTAGGAACTCTCTCTCTAGTCTTCTAATTGACCCTCCACCCACAAGGTAACGTGGGGAGTAGGTGGAGTATTTAATAGTGAAGCACCGACCAACAAGCCAGAAAGTTGAGCTGTTTTATGTCAAATATAAGTATATATATATAACCATTCATTATGGGGCCTTTTAGTATTCCCGGTGAGTTAGAAAGCGTACTTTAGTTCAGGAAATGTATGCTAATCCTTCGATAGGTACTGAATAGAGACTGGGCATTGTTTCTATGGCTCGCTGAAAATTGATTTAATACATTTTATAATCTCGCAAATATTTGCTTCAATTAACCACAAAGCTTCAAGCTCAGCTTAAAGAGAGTTGAGGTGCAAGTTTTTTTTAGCAAAAACTATTTTATTACGGTCAAAATAAATAAAATATTGCTTTGATAACTATTTTTATTTTTATTTTCTACATAATGAAATCTCAACATTGCTGGAATATGTGTCGTGGTAGTAGTGGAATTTGCCCATGACCTTCTTCCTCACTTAAAAGATTTTCGTTCAAATCTCATTATGGTCATGACGAATATTCAATTATTATTTAAATAACTATATGTAGAAATTAGATTATATATATAAAAAGATTCGATTTATTTTAGCCAAAAAATAAAGTATGTTTATTTCGTGAAAACTTCCCCATGCATCCCACATAAATAATTCCTCCTCAAAAAATTGTGAATACAATGTTTTGACGAAGCCAAGAACTATTTTTTAATATAATTAGTTTAAAAAATGAAGCAATTTGCGTATGGTAGCTTTTATAAGTACGTATCAATTCTATTTACGATAATTTACAAAATTAATTAATTCATTATTTTTGTAATAAAATGTAATCAAAAATAAACAGATAGATAATTAAGTTCAATAAGAAAATTATCACCAATTGTCAAATTGCTAATTATTGTCAGTACCCTAAGTGTGTGATCACGTAAAAGGTTATATGATGAAACCTATTTTTGAAATTCGCGAAATTTTATTGAGCCTAGCAAAAATAATCTTAATATCAGTCTTGAATAATTATATCAGCTTTGAATCATAAATATTTGGAAAAACGATACTAGCGGCTACTACACGCTTATTTATTTCATAGCCTGGCTTCAGAATTGCAATTTGCCCAATCAAGTATTATTTTTTAAGTTTTGTTTTCAAGCAAATACAAAGTTCTTTTAATATGTAGATCTATTATCACATTTCCTAGATATGAAAATAGCTACACTAAAGGGGTATGAATGTAGAAGTTTTAACTTAGAGGAAATGTACCCAAATTTGTGTTGAAAGTGTGGAGTTATTTAGCAAAAAAACACCAATAGGACATCAGACTGGACCTTTCTATCACTAGCAAAGCAATCAGGATGAGTCTGACTCCTTAGACTGCAATTTTTCTAGTTTATTAATTTTAATTGGTCGATAATTTTAGAATGTAATTAATATACATAACATCTACCTAAAATTAACATGAAATCCTAAATTATTATAGATATACTGTTTTTGAGTGAACAACTTTTTTCTGTTTTATATTGTGGGTATTTAAAATTAAACTGTTGGTACCTACTATTTTACTTATATCAATACAAGAAAACTAACTTAACTCCAGAACGTAAATTAATAAATGGGAAAGAGGAAACCTAAACTTCCTCTATTATTATTTGAGCATTTGACACCATGCTTCTGGAAGGTTTGATCCACTGAGTAAGGTTGAGGAGAATGATTACTTTACTAAAAGAAATGCAACTTCATTTTCCAAGAGAAAGTAAAATACAGCTAAAACGATTAATCCTATGTGAAAGACGCCCTCCAATAAACTTATTGAGATTTGAACCAAGGCCTACCCTTTCTTCAACGATTCAGTATTTAGTTGTCCCGACATCTTAGTCCACGGGACCGCCAGTACGGATAATTCCTAGTAATTTTATTTAACCAAAATACAATCTGACCCTTTTTTTAAGATACTGTGAAATAAAAAATTAAAAAATCTTTGAACCTGACATACTATTTTAACGCGGTCCATTACACTATTACATGCGCATGTTGCCAACATATTAAAACTTATTATAAATATCAGTCTAAATTTTATTTTACAATTAATTTATACACCAGAAGGGATTTTACAAAACATAAAACTTTTTTTTTCTTTTATTTCTCGATGAAACATTGATTTGTTGTATCATTTGTTTTGTAATCAACGATTTTCTAGTTGATAACAGCTTTTTTTTTTACGGTTGCGTTGGTTGCGACCCCACGTCCGTTAAATACGTTGAGAATAGTAATCCGCAGCTGATACACAATGTTATAAATATAGAGATTCGACTCTTTTTTTTTCACATAAACAAAACAATAATAAATTATCCTGTGGCCGATTGGTTAGAAAAGGCCCAAAATAAAACGATTTATATAACCATGGCTGGATAACGTGAGGGTAATGCCGGGATCACGATCAACCTAACGTTAACTTAACGTAAACTTAACGTAGCTTAATGTAACATTCACCTAAAGTTAACTTAACTTATGTGTGATCCCGGTTCACTTAACTTAACGTAACAACTCGAGCCAAACATATGCATTCTCGAATATGATCTGTGGTTTTGTACTATTTGTAAAGTGATGATCTGTGAATGTTTACAGTTTTCAATCAAATAATAAATATCTGTTATTATAACTTTTTTTATAAATTTAGTTCCCTATTTTAGTTTAATTATTTTGTTTCAATGTCTGATCACTAGAACTTACGCTAAAGAGTAAATATTGGTCATAATACCAACAAATGAATTAATTAATATCCCTGTTGACGTCACCCGCATAATGATTGGCTGGCTAGATCACGTTATACCCTTCAAGTAACGTAAAGTAAAGTAAAAGACCTCCCAAGACATCTCTTACGTTATAGTTAACTGCAAGTCAACGTTAAGTTAAGTGCATCGTGATCGCTTCCATTTAAACACACGAGGAGGTCCTTTACGTTAAGTTACGTAAAGTTAACGTTAAGTTGATCGTGATCCCAGCATAAGGCACTTTTTTTCTAATCAGTGTATTGATGTGTCCTATTAAATATAAACATTCTTAGTGATAGTTTGGTAGTATATTTCTAAGTGAGTGATCTTAGGTCAACATACATAGGACGTTTATCAATCGTTTAGCAATAGAATATTAAGAAGCATGAAATGGATACAAAATAAGGTTAAACTAAAATTCTTTACAAACCAAATTAATGGATAAAATAAGGAAAATTTTTAAGTATCAAGATTTAATAGTGACTATTATCAATCTTATTTTAATATTCTATAAATACCAGAAACAACTAAGATGGGGACAAAGATGTCAGTATTGTCTTGTCTGTTTTTTCTGTGAAGGAAAGGTTGTGATTCTAATCATAGCCGGGTATGTTTTAATACGTGGTTTTCTACTCTCCCTCCACTCAAGTGCAGCTACACAACCTCTAAATTCTACCTTCATCCTTACCCAATTATAGTAAGACTTGGAGGATGGAAAATAATGATTATCATAAGATGAATGTGTTTACAGCCTTCACCAAATTCGTCTAGAAACATAATGTGTGCTCTATTTCACGTGAAACTGTTAATGATCCTCCAGTCAATTATTAAAATACCCTGATGGTAGTTTACAAAACAAATCTCTTAATTGAAATTAAGTATGAAAAATGATATATAGTGTTTTACTATAGTAAAATTTAATGCCATGGACACAACTTTTAAGAAAGACTAATTAATATGGCTTCGTAATAAAAACACCTGTTTACCTTATTACTTAAAGATTAATTTTTGTCTGAGCTTAAATATTTTCATTACTTTTCGTATGGGAGCAAACAACCCTTTCCTCTAATTCACCGCTTTTCATAAGAGTATTTAGATTCCAAAGCACCAGAGTTTAATTATAAATGTATCCCACCACGTCTTACTACTTTTCAGACTACAAGCATTTTATTATTAATAAAGTAAGGATGAAAAGTTTGTAAAAAATATTTTTTCTCAACAAATTCCTGTTTTCAGATAAAAGTAAAAGAACACGTCTAGTTCTAAAACATTTGAGTTGTGAGTTTATTAGATCTAATTTTAAAAACTATGTATTCATTTAACTTACGCTTACCTTTATTAAATATTTGATGAGTTTTAAATTTTTACCGAATTCTTACTTTGTTCCAATGATACTATATAAACACATCAGATATTGAATAGGACCATTTCTGTACATCTCAATTCGGAAGGTCAAATATACGTATGCAAATATTTTCCTACATCTCTAAAACAAATATAATCAAGCGTATGGTTTTTTTTAACTCAAACATTCTAGCTTGCAAATTTAAACACCATTGTATAAAACCAATACAGAATGTAAACAGCCAAAATATGCAAGTGGATTCTTCTCCAAAGCTATGGAAACACTTGTGTATTTAGATTGTATAGAAAGTTTATTTTCAAACGAGGAACTCAAGCAAAATTAAAGGTCGTACATTACATTGAAACCAACAAAGTTAGCCCAGAGATAGCGCGTTATTTATTTTTAACCATAATATTTATCATTGTTGTTATTAAATAATTTTTATGTAGAGTAAGAATGAGTAAGATAGTTTTAGAGAAAGTATACACGATTAGCTTGGAAAGGGATGAAAATACCACAACACTCTGCTGAGGTCCTGCCCTTATTTAAGTCTAGCCGGTAGCGATATTCCAACCAGATTCTTGCTATTTTTTGTTTTCATCACCGCGTCTTATTACCTGTACACGTTATGCGTATATATGATAATTACTCTAATGGAGTAGGGTTGAGGTTAGAAGCATTTTATAGCTAATCTACAAGCATTTGCGTGGAAGGAGAGTGGGAAACCATTGAGGAAAACCACCCTCAGCGGACCAGACCAGGATTCGAGCCTCAATCTCCCAGTCTTCACGAGATTAGGCTAACATGAGAGCGACGCCTTAAGCCGTTTGACCCCTGAGATTACTGCTATAGACTTGAGTCTTCTTTTGTTTTATGGAAAATTTATGGTTGGTGGGTTTTAAATTTGCATGTTGGTTACTGATAAATATCTATTAAAAATAAATCAGAATGTACATTATGTTTAAGGTCCTTCGATGTATGTAAATCTTCAACTATGCGGTGATATTCATAGATATTTCTACTAAACCTTCAGATCTCAGTTGATACTCAAAATGTTTTATAAACTCTTTTAAAAAACCAAAAGTTTCCCTTTCCTGTAAAAACTAAAAAAAGAATTAGTGAAAAGTGCCCCCTCTTCTTTATCCTTGCAACCCCCTAATGAAGGGCTCACTCTTCCATTTGTGTAGGCAATACCATGTGGTTCTACCGTGCTGGGTCAACCTTTTATAGGGATGGACGTACTAAGTGAGGTGGGAGTTTGTATGTATCAAGTTGACTAGAGTAGTCCTTTAGAAATACATCGTTAGATAAAATGGGGCAAGTCCACAAATAATTCTGAACAAAGTTATATTTTAAATTTTGGTTTAATCTCAAAAAACATGCCGCATTTTTTTTTATGGAAGGGTGGAGAGGGGTTTAAAATTAGAGAAATATTTTCAAAAGTAAGCAATTAAATAAAAATTAATTTTAACGAGTGACAAATAAAATTCATCTATTTTTCTAGACTATAAAAGATGTAGTAATTTATTTTCTGTCCTTTTTTTTATTTCCTGTGGATTTAACTCCTTTTACTTGAAGGGCTCACCTTTAGCGATTGTCTTGCAAGTCACGTGTTCAGTCCCCGTTGTTGGTACTGACCGGTCATGTTTCCCCCTCGTCTCATCCCTCCATTTCCCTTCTATTCGTGTAGAATACCCGTAGAATCCCTGAGGGACACGGGTTCTACTTGTGGTTTGTTACACGAGACGTGACCACCTGAATTGCAATAGGAGTAGCTCACATCTGAAATCTTCCTCCAACCCCCTTAACCCAACCCTTTTAAAATTGGCCTCATCTACTACACAGATGGGGTACCTTTTCGTTAAACTTTTTATTTTATTAAAAATAAGTAATTAAATAGGATTTTATTAGGAATTAGTGCGCAAATGTTGTAGTGACGTGTGTTGAAAAACAATTTAACGGTTGTCTTTTTTCACAATGTCTATCACATATCTAAACTATTTGCGTTTAATTACACTAATGGAATAAATTTCCTTTTGCATAACATCTTACTACCGGTTTATGTTATATGCATATGTAGGATACTAATCACGCTGATAAGTTAGGGACCCGCCTCGGTGGCGTAGTTGTCTAACGGGCTTGTCGTGTTGAGCTCGACTGCTGAGGGCGGGGGGATAAAGTTTCGAATCTCGGTCGGGTGAACTGGGGGTAGATTTTCCTAAAATGGTTTTCCACTCTCCCTCCACGCAAATGCGGGTTCACTTCCTCTAATTCATTCTTCCCAATTCCTAATCCATAAGAGTAATTAATACTTAAAAAGCGTATAACCCGAACGGGTAGTAATACGTGGTGTTAAATATTAATAAGTTAGGGATGAGAAAAGTTGGATTTATAGGAAAGGTTACCCCCATCTGCGTGAAGTGAGAGTGAAAAAACCATAGATGAAAACCATCCTCGATACACCGGACTAGGATTCGAACCTCGATCTCCCTGCCATAGGCAGTCTTGTCTTCTGAGAGAATAGTTCCTTAAACCATGCAGACACCGAAGTGGGTCCGGGAATAGAGGTGATAGTTATAATATTTAGAGTAAATTTACCGATATGGCAGAGGAAGGAAGTTTCAAATAATTTGCACCAGAACTAGGGTAGATTGGCCATTTGAGGAATATTCTGGAAAATTATGCAAATTGGTTGTATGATGACGTGCTACTTTATCTATGTGAAGGTGATAGAGATAAAGAGTTGGTATTAGTAAATATGTGATTATTGTACCAGTATTGGCAACCTTGGCCCGCTCAGGTTTTTAGCTAGGATTTAAGCTAGGGGTTGTACTAAAATTGGGCTAACAGATTTTTACATATTAAATCTATCGATCGATTGTGTAAATTTTTTAATTCTATTTTCGTATTGATACTGTTAATTTAGTATGTTTTTATTTTGTAACATAGCTATTTGGAATCGAATGTTTTAAATAGTTGGATATTCTTTTTATATTTGTTTCTGGGTGAGGGTGTTCTTAGATACATAAAAAATTTACAACTCTTTATATTGAATCTGAATTCAAATAAATGTCTTTCATAAAAAAAAGTTCAATATAGATAACGTTGTAATCAAAGAAAAATTTGTGGACTCAACATTTTTAAATTGATTCGAAATATACAACTTAAAAATGTATCTACTCTATGTATTATATTTAATTTATTATCTTACAACAACAAGATTCATCAATGATTGTTTGAAGAAATAAAAAATATTATAATGAAACGAGCTCTAATAATAGAAATATACAATTTTTTTATTAATATTTAATCCTTATCGCCTTACCAAAATTCAAAATGGTTCCCAAAATATATACAACTAGAGTTAAATTGATTTGTAAATAATAATTTGATGTACTCCATGAACTTATAAAATATATGTTAAACATCCTATAATTATATTTTAGTAAATATTTTTTTAAATATTTTATCAGTAAATAGGTTACACATTTTTCTCCAAAGGATCAAATAATTTCAATGTTGTAAACATTGTCTACAGCAATGACTAGTATGATTTTCATTTAATAAAATTTTTATTGTATACTTAATTTCTCAACCAAAAAAAATGGTGGCTCGTTGAATCAATATTGGGTAGTGTTTATAATGCTGTATAGACTATTATTAAGACACGCTATTCCCACACGGCAACTCATTCCTGATAAGAGCAATTATTGATTGTGTACGCAAGCTAACTCCTGTAGCACATGACGCGTTAGCCACATGATAAAAGGTTATGCACCTACGTTTACGTAGCTTTAACTTAAATAAACACATTAATAAAGTTATTTATTATAATACGCAACCAAATACCATTCTTTTCCCCCGTATTAATACAGACTAATTTACATTGGAAGGACAATTTAAAAAATATAAACAAGCAATCCTTGCGTCCAAATGGATGTAATTTTGCTATTTTATTAGTAGGCCTATCATTTTATTTATAGTGTAATATAGTAAATAAATATTCAAAGTTGTAGTTCACATCATTTAACATATGTGTACGTGAAAGTACAGTAGCCCCATGGCTTCTTTGGTGCTGACTGACAGCTCACAGTTGACAGCAGAGGGCGTTGAAAAGTTATCAGACCAAATTATGTATCCCTACGCCGAACCATATGATCTGTAAAAACATGTGTTTAGCAGCTGTCACTTCTGACAGTCAACACTTAGGTATAAACAATTAGGTATATACCTAAGTGTTGACTGTCAGAAGTCAGCTGTGAGCTGTCAGTCAGCACCAAAGAAGCCGTGGGGCTACTGTAGCAGTCAAATAAGGCTCTTCCAATGAAAATTGAACTGTACTTGTCTGAGATATTAGCATATTTACAATAATAGGGTATGAATGAGGAAGGTATGGCTAAGAGGAAATTTACAAAAATTGTTTCAAATATTACGTTCATCAACATGGTTGTTAATTTTTTCATTTAAGATGTTGGAGGAGGAGGTTTTTTAGAAGAAGTGAATCCACATTAGTGTGAAAAAAGGTATAACCGTTAGGAGGAGGTTGGAAAAGAAGGTTATTTGGGAAGAAGTGAACCCACAGTAGCGTTAATGAGGGTATAACAGAAAAAATATAGGAATAACCACTATAAGGGGTGGGCTAAATATAAAAATCATTTAGCCTGATTTAACCGTGCTCTAATTTCAATTGGGTGTCTGAGGGCACGTTTTTTCAAAAACAAATCTCGCTCTCCCTCCACGCCAATTTGGGTATATTTCTTATACATTCTTCTTCATCATCCTCACCACATTAACGTAACTAACATACTGCGTATACCACAAACTGGTATTAATACGTGGTAAAAAAAAACATACGTAATAAGCCATTGGTGGAAATTCACCCTCCCCCACCCATTCTCCGTCTCCCAAAAAGAGTACCCAACCAATATTCGAGCCTTGAAAATTAATAAAACAATAAATGAAAATACAATATTATATTTAAACCTACTTTTATTTAGAGTTTTTTTTTTAAATTTAGTTTTATAGTTTTGAAATCGTAATGTAAGTTTACGAGTAGTTTAGAAGATTTTGTGCATCATATATTACTACGCTTTCGGTCTATACGTGTAGGCTTATTTATACTAATGAATACGGAGATAAATAAGTTAAATGCATTGGAAACTAGCCCTTATTTGGGTAAAGTGGGAAAGATTAAAAAAATTGAAAAAAAACCTCAAAGTTCACGAGAATTTGAACACTGATCTCCTTATTACTGGCAATCAAGTCTATTCCGAGAGTGACATGTAGGATTTCATTGTCACACCAGAAAGTTTTTTAGCACTGGTTCTTGTTAACCATTCACGTTATAACTTCACACCAGAAGTAAATTTTTAAGTTAAATAAATAGTGATTGTTACTGATCCCGTGTCTAATGTAATGTACCTATCCATATTCTAAACTTTCTAAGAGAGAAGTGTGGGTTGTATACATTTTTTTTAAATAAATGCCATATTTTAAAACAAGTATTTACAAAACACACATTCCATACATCGTTTTGATGAAAAGTAATGGTACGTGTGGGAATGGGGTGAGGAGGGATGGTTTGTATGAATAATCTTTGTTTAATTTTTCATTCACTCAAAACCACCAACGAAACATTTAGAATAAATTAATTTTAAGTCTTTTAACCATTTTTTACTGGCAAGATTATACAAAAAATGATGTGACGTGTATGTGGAACGTATATTAATTAATTCTAGTGTCCACCGGACAACAGCCAGCTTTGGTGGCCGCATGGCTTAACGCGCTTCTCTCGCAGTACTGCAGATTACGGGGAGATCAAGATTCGAATCTTGGTCGGGTATACTGAGTGCTATTTAGCCAAAATGGTTTTCCACACTCCTTATATGAAAATGTGGGTATAATTCTTCCTAATACAGCCTTTCTAATATATCAAACAATTTACGTAATTAGTATATAAGCGTATAATCTCAATGGTTGGTTAGCAAAACATAATGCTAAAAAATAAACTGACAAAAATTATCTTACTGTAAAGTCACAATATTAAAAATTAGTAATATTATGTATATGCCTATATTATTATTTTTTAAATCTTTTGGCATATGTACTAGAATTTAGCCTCTTCAAATCTGATCTGTCAAGGGCAGGGAGGTCATGGTTTGAGTTCTGGTAGAGTGTGCTGAGAGTAGTTTTCGCTAAATTGTTTTCCAACCTCTCTCCACAATATTGAGGGGCTCATTTCCTATAAATCCCATCGCATACCTGCACTAATCCAGTTTCACTTTCTATGAACTACCGTCCTCATTTCTGTCTCTAATATTAGGAAAAACCAACTCATGATATTAAAACTAAAGGTCCATGAAAATAAAATATACTATGCATTGTTTAGTATTTCATATTTTACTTAATATTTTTGCTTTATAAGTTCCTCTTTACAGAATATTCCCTTAAAAATAATCCATTAATATACATATATACCCGCTTAGATGGGCGCGTGTCCTAATGCACCACTCTTGTGTTCGACTAGACTGCCGAAGACGGGGATATCGGATTTCAATCCCGGTCATGTGCACTGAGCGTTTTCACTCTCCTTTCACACAAATACGGGTGCACTTATTCTCAATTGAACATTCCTAATCCATAAGTCATTAGTGTAATTAATAAATAGGTGTACAACCCGAATTGGTAGCAAGACGTGGTGGTAAAAAAAATACATATATTTATAAAGCACCGTTATGGACCTATCGACATGTTTACAAAACCACGCCATGTGACATCAAAAGTTGAACTAATTTACGGTAACATGTAAATCTGCAGCAAAGCAGAGCTAAATCTAGTCCTCAGGTTGAGAGAAATAGTCTAAAGCGTGCTTCTTTTAGAAAGAGATGTGGTTTTTCAAAACTCCGGGGGATAAACCTCGGTCCCTTTCATAGTCCGGTTGATATGATATCGCTTGAGCCAGGCTAGACCGATGACATGATGGTGGTCTCACGGGTGCCCTTTGAGGACCACTTGAAAGGCTCCACAACAACCGGTCTCCTTCGGCACTTGATGAAAACCTCCATACCTCAATATTCATGGGCATAGGAACCACGAAAGGCTGAGTCATTACGAAAACCTCCAATTTAATAAATAAAGTTAGTTTGATGGCAAGCTGTTACCTATATCGGTGATCGCATAGTCTAAGAAGTTGTTACTCTAGCACAGAAGTCACCGAACTTACTAAGAAGAGGGCTACATTAAAATATTCAAAATTCTAGTGGGCTGGATTGAATATGATACACACATTATATATGTAGTATATACTTTATATATACATATATATGTATAAACATATATATACATATATTATATATACATTATGCATACATACATATATATATCAAACATATATATATACATTATATATATAATATAGATATATAAATAAATGGGCTGGATTGAACATGATAAACACATTATATTTATATATATATAATGTATATATAATGTTTATATATAATATAAGTATGTATATATAAAGTATATACTGCATATATAATGTGTGTATCATGTTCAATCCAGCCTACCTTGAATTTTGAATATTTTAATGTAGCCCTCTTCTTAGTAAGTTAGGTGACCACTGTGCTAAAATAACACACACACACACACATATATATATATATATATATATATATATATATATAAAATGTATCATTTCGTTCTAGATCTCAATTAAATATATGTATCATACTAATATTATAAAGAGGAAAGATTTGATTTTTTGTTTGTTTGTTTGAAATGAATAGACTCCGAAACTACTGGACCGATTTAAAAAATTATTTCACCGTTGGCAAGCTACACTATTCCTGAGTGACATATGCTATGTTTCTTTTTCAATAAAATTAGGGATGCTTACTAAAACTTGAATAATCTAACCCAAGGTGTAAAAAAATAAACAAAAAACTTCCTTCAATCGCGTGCGCTGCGAAAACTATTAATGATAGAACAAAATGTGTTATGACAGGTATCCAAAGAGAAATATTAATCCAAAGAGAAAATTTTGATTGGTTCAGGCCAGCAAATAAAGTTTGAGTTATTATTTTTTAACTAAAGATATATATTTTATTTAGAGATTTGCAGCTATCCATGATGACTAAACAAAGAATGAAAAACTGACAATTATATCATACTAATATTATAAAGAGGAAAGATTTGATTTTTTGTTT
>CABFVX010000209.1:144885-230947 GCA_902151425.1 Timema shepardi | reverse complement strand
TCGAATTAGTTGGGATCGATCTGCGAAAGAAATGTTTTACTCATGGTCAATTATACGTTGGCCTATCGCGGGTTGGAGCCCCTGAAAATCAATTTATTTTGCTGCCACAAAATAAAACCACATCAAATATTGTTTACAGGGAAGCTCTTACTCAATAAATTAAATGGCTTTTGTTTTGCGGTGATGACCTTTTAACAATTAATATAAGTATAAATAAAAAAAATATTGAAAAATGACAAAAAAATAAAAGTGAAAAATAAAATATAAAAAAATAAAAAACAATGTAAATACAAAAAAAAAAATTAAGAAAATATATTCACAAAAAAAATTAATATCTTAGTTTTTTGGTTTTCAATGAATGTTACTTTTTTAGAAACTCACTATAAAAGATTGTGTATTTTCTTTTATTATATTATTATGCCCGTGCGAAGCCGGGATGGGCTGCTAGTATCTTATAACCATAGTTAAACATGACTAAAATGTAAGCTATGCAGTCAACATAATTACCTACCGCTCCCTCCTCAAATCGGAAACGTTCCTCAGATCGGACCCTCCGCTCAAAAGAAACTTTATGGAACGCGATTATCTCGGATTTTATTAATGGCACTCAGGAGAATCATAATTTTATTATTAGTATTTTTTTAGATCTTTTTCAAAGCATCATTGGGCCGGATTTGGCCCACGGGGCGTAGTTTGGGGACATCTGCTCTTTAGCACATTGTTTCCCAAATGGGGCTCCATGGGAGTCTGGGGTTCCGTGAGGTAAAATTAAGAGTTCTGGTATAGTAAAAAAAACACATTACAATTGAAAAATATTGCAATTACTGTAGTTGTCAGACGATCAAATTGTTGTGTTTGAACACAAAAGTGTCTTAATGTGTTTATGAAGAGACGAACAAGAAAATGTCCAATTCTTACAGTGTATGAACCCAAAGAGGAATGTGCTTGGTTGTAAGAAAGTTTAGTCCGTGAGAACGCGTCTCGTGAGTTGGATTCTTGGTGGTTACTCTAGAGCAGCTTCGAGCTGTTTTCTTCTGTTACCAATTTTTGTTATAAATTGAGTTAACCGTTCAGGGGGCGAATTAACACACATGTAGGAACTAAATTGAATAAAAGGCCCGGGGAAGGGCTCATGGGACTGTAAGATGGTGCCAAAGCTCCCTCAAAGTGTTTATAATTATATATTGTGAATAATTTTTGTCCATACTAACTTTTTATAATAAACGTCAAATATTATAACCTATTTCCTTATACCATTTATTAAGATCTGGCTATCTAACAGTCCCTATCCTCGGTTCGGGTCTAGAAAATATCACTAGTTGAAGCACAGGCAGTGACAGTACGTTTACATCTGGTGGACGAGAAAATATTTGGGTCAGGTTTCTTTAGCAGCACATATTGTGTACTAAACTGTCTTTGAAACTGTAGTCCAGAGCCTGCTATTAATCCACTCCACTTAGTGTGCAAATGTTCATTCACTCGTGGAAATTTGGGAGTATCTTTATCCATGTTGCATTGAAAAGTGAAATTACAATCAGCTGATTACTTCCAGTTTAACAAACTAATAATAACAAAGAATCTGATACCAGAATTATCCTTTAGTTAAGCGTCAAGACTTGCCATTTTTTTCCCCTGACAATTCCGTATACAGAGTGGCTGTATTTATTTATGGGAGATGAAAGAGGACAAAACGTGTAGTTCCCCCTGAAAAATGTTGCTTTCAGGTTTAAAGGTGTTTAACCTTGAACCAAGGGAAAAACTGTGCTATGCTGAAAAGTATTCAAGGGGTTCTATTATTTTAAACAAGATACAAAGAGTTCCATGACTAAATTGAATTGGGAAACGCTACTCTAGAATTGAATTAGATTGCTGGTGACAGGATGTTTGGCTTTCAAAACTGAGCTGGGTATATTAAGGGTTACCCATTCCTAGAGTGTTTCTCACTCTTTCTCTATACAAATGCATGTACATTTCCACTCAGTATATATTATCCTCATCACTACAACTTCATCGTGATAATATAGATATCCCGGATACAGTGCACATAAAAAAATATTAGTTAGAACATCGTTAGTAAATGTAGCGTTTTATGCTTCGATACATAACTATAGTATGATTTTGTTAGGAAGAACAGTAGAAGCTAGGTACTAAAATTACTAAAACCATTTTAATAGATTAATACATCAAGTCATGTTATCTGAAGCTGTCACTTTTGATAGATACCATCAATACCTATAAAATAACACAAATAATAAAGTGAAATGTTATCATTGTTGGACGAAAAGAAATATGTTTGAATTTTCTCTACTGTTCTTCCAACCAAAATCAGGGTATACTTACTCAGTTATTTAGTTTATTATATTAACTCTAGCTATCTTACTGTTTGTTAGGGTAGTACAATTTATAAAGTTTGAAATTGGGATTAATTTTAATTAGTTAAATATATTTTAAAAGCAAATTTACTGCCACACCAAAACTTTAATTAAATATGAGCAATTATAAATGCATTTAAAGTTGATTGGGTAGCACGTTAATTTGATTAATTTAATTAATTAACTTAATGACAAACAGTTGTGAGATATCCTTGATTCCTTAAACAGCACCCTTCTCAAACGTTTCGCTTAGCTGATCTCGCTTATACCCACCTGGAAATGACAATCTCATTACGTGTATGAAGTGTCTTAAGGTCTCAAGTGAGAAGTGTGTGATTAAACTGTGTTTGAATAGAATAAGTTTGTACAAGCAAGCTTTGAAATATTTTTAACATTTTTTTTCTTTTTCTTTTGGAAAGTAAATTATTCTCTCTTGATTATCAATCGTTTGTTCTAAGCTAAACCTTTATAAGAGCCTTTCTTAACATTCTTTTTGTAACATAAACTACTTTAACTAATTTAACTATAGAAATATTATAAACGTTCACCAACAATGTTAGATTTAGAGTAAAAATGTGTTAACTAAGCGAGAACAGATGGCTTACCAGAAAAAAAAATCAAAGATCGTTTAAAGCTCGCTTGTACACTATTTCTTCAATTTTAATTATTACACTTTTATGGGTGCTACATGGTCGAGTACTGAGACGCGTTGCAGACGTTTAGAAATCACTGATCATTTAATAAGTTAATTGATAGTTTTTTATGTAGTTTTCAATAAATTGTAGGCTAATACTCTCATCAGGTTCTCGGCCAGACAAAAAGTTTGGATTTAAATTTTAAAGGTAAACAAACTCAACGACATTTGACGATTTTTTTACTTTTGATATTGAATAAAAAGGTTATAATCTGTAAGTAGCCTTCTTCTAACAAATAAATTCTTGTTTTGATAGGGATACGTCAACAAAATGTAAGATATTGTGGAATTGTTTTATCGGATTTTATGTAAATTATCAAATTTTATTAAAAAAGTTTCAATTTGAAATTAAACAATTTTTAACTATTCTGAAAATTGAAAAATGACACCTGGACACGGGAATTGAAGCCGAGACCTTTCTCTGAGTACTCCAATGCTCTAACTACTTAGCTATCCAGAAATCGTCCCGTTCCCAGGATCATTCTTCCCTCATATTTAAAGGCAGAGTGCGGAAATCGTCGACTACGAATGTGTGTTTTATTAAGATCATGAGCTATCAGATAACGCAGCCACCTTCGACTCGGTAATTTGATTATTGCTGCCACTTATACAATTATTAATATTTTTACCTAGTCATAGCTTTCACCTATATTTTGTCGAAAACAATACCTAAAAATATCAAATCACTTGATAAATATTCTAGGATATATAAAAGTTTGGAACTCTTCTCAGTGAGGTATCATGCAGCCCTCTTAAGGAGGACAGCTGGTGGAGTGAATTCCTCTGTAATGAGAAGGTCACCTATTCTAATAATCTAGGAGGTGAATAATATTATTTAAGAAATAAAAACATTAACAAATTAAACTCTCTGTACCAGAAACCTAAACTTACTCTCATTAATTGAGTTCTACTCAAAGTAATATATATTAATTTCATTTATGTAGGCCTACATATGTATAATGAAACCAAATTACGTAACTAATCGTCAAATACTGTATTTCCGATGACGGTGAGGTTGAAGTTTGAATCTTGGCTGAGTTCTCTGGGGTTAGTTTTGACCGCGTATGTTTTCCCATTGTACCCTCTCTTTGTTAATAAAGATGCTATCCCCCTCAAATTACCTTAATCACACACACACACATATATATATCACTTCAATCAAGTTGTTAATAGCCATAGTGTTAGTCAAACTGGTGAGGAACACAAATATTATTTTGTTAGCGCAACCTATTAACCATTTGGTTTGGACGTATTTGAACTATTTACAAAAGTATGTTAGTGATGATGAAGGTTGAATCTAGAATAAGTTTATTTATATTTTTGTGGAAGGGAATAAGAAAATAGTTTTGGAAAACAGACTTCAGTGTACATGACAAGGATTCGAACCCTTATCTCCTCGTCAGTGGCAGTCTAGTCTATCGCCAGAGTGGTGCAAATCTCGTCTCGTCACGTCAGGTTTGCTGGAAAATGGGAGTTTGGGGCTCGAATCTCTGTCTGGTGAACTGGGGTAGATTTTACTAAATGGTCTCCCACTCTTTCTACATGCAAATGCGGTTGAATCACCTCTAATTTTTACCCTCCTTATTGCCATCCCATTAGCATTAATATGTTGGTAGCCGTGAGGACAAAGGTCTGAATTTGATGGGATGACCAATTTTTGACGGTTAAATTACTAACTAAATTAATTTCAATATACGTCAAATCTTTCTGTCTGCAGCTGTTCATTTTGATTTTTTAAATCAACACCTAAAATAATAATAATAATAATAATAATAATAATATAACAAAACTTATTAGTGTTTAATGCAAAAGAATATGTATTTGTCAACCTTGGTGGTCTTTGGGTAAAACACTCGCCTCAGGACCCGATTTCCATGGGTTCAAACCTAGACGAGGTCAACGTATTTTTATTGAACAGTAAAAATCGTTAGCACAACTTCCTTTGGATGTAAAGCCTCCGGTCCCATAACGATTGTAGCATGCTATAGATCTTTGAAATATGTGTGAAAATAACTTTACCGGCAAAATTGGTAGGCTCTTTTGCTCTAACTCATAGAAATTCTCATGTACTGATATAATTAGTGGGTTCATAAATTGCACGTTAAATACCTCAAATAAAATAAAAATAATTATATATCCTTTAGGTTTTTCCTTAACATAAGCGTACTATAATAGTAAGACGCTATGAACAGAAACAAAAACAAAGCCTGAGATTTAAACCAACCATAAAATTTAAATGACTCTGACATTCCTCATTAAGCCACAACAAGATAACTTTTGACTCATGTCCTTGTATCTTTCCTCCGTACATACCTTCCACCCTCTGCCACCCACCAAACCACGCTGCGAGAGACGCTGGACGTCGCTTTATCAGTGTCCAAGCATTCAGCCTCAATGGCACCACGGGATGCCACCAAGGGCTACCTCAATCAACCAAGCGGATATTCTCAACGGGAAGTGGAAATGTGACAATACAGTACGCGTTGACTTCTGAAATCAATAAGCTTCATGTCGGTGACCTGGCAGCCTAGGGGTAAGGTGTCAGTCTTCTGTGCTGGCGGCCGGGGTTCAATCCTCGGTCGCGGCAAAGAGTTATCTGATTACCAAACCCTTCCTTCACCTCTGACAAGGCATCTTGTGAAAGTGGGTAGTGCCAGGCCTCCACCGTGGTTCGGATTCCACGTTAAACTGTAGGCCCTTCATTTCATCTCACAATCACCCTACCATTACACATTAACGTAAGTACGTATAACCCGAACGGGTAGTAAGACGTGGTGCTAATAATAATAATAAGCTTCATTTACGGGGAGGATATAGGGGACGCGAAAAAAGGTCAGTGTTTTGGTTGTTTGTTTAGCAAAACTTTTCTAACCACAATAGGTAAAAATATTTCTTCCGTAGAAACCTAGAGTTTAATTTTCTCTACATAGTGATATAAAAAAAATCGAATATTTATCATGAGCGAAGCGACATTAGATGAGAAGCTTTATAAACGAAAAAAATAAGTTGTCCTTAAATTTTAGGACATTCTTGACAGATATTCAAGAATTTTTAATATCACAATGTGAAGAAAATTAAACTCTGTGTACTTTATACTGAAGTAATATTTGATTTATTTTTATCAACAAAAATGTATAATATAAAAATTGCAAAAATACCTTTGTTCCCTACATCTCCGACTTAAGGTAAAGTACGGAACCAAAGAATGGGTCGTGAAATTATTGGTTTGGTTAATTGATTTTAATTTTTGGTCATATATATTAACACCGATGAAAATACCAAATTGAAAATGCTTTCACCAAATAGGTTAGATTAATGTCCAGCACAGATGATTCTCGAACTCGGTTGAAGGTTTATTTTTTCAGGTTTTTGCTTCGCTTTTCAAACCAATAGGCCAACCGGCACAGTTAAAAAATAACTTTACTCATTCTTATCGTGGACTAAAATTATGCACTTTCAATACTGGTAATGTAGTAATTGAGCGAAAATTAAATAGTGATAAGTTTGTATACATAAAAAAATTAGAGAGTAATTAATATATAAATATATATATAGGACATATACAAAAATTTAACTCTCTAATTTTTGCTCACTTACTACAATACTGGCAGTGCATCATTTATTATGTATAGATTCTAATTTTATATATATATATACGATATATTATATACATACGATATATATAAAGTAGGCTCTAATTGGAATAATAAATGTGAAAGTGAGTTAATTTTTCTGGCAATCATTGTTAGTCAAATAAATTTGTAAGCCAGAAATGCTAAAAAAAATTAAAGTTTAAATTTAAGAGCAGCTTTTAATCCTTCAATTTATAAGATTTTAATGTTGTTGATAGTGAAAGATTATCTTCTATCACTAACAGCATTTGTATTCATTCCTATTATCTATATTTTCAAAACAACAACAAAAATATCCCATCAAATACAGATTTAAATTGGAAACCAACTTCAGAACAACACTCAAAATTTAATAACAATTTATGAGAGTAATGAATCTCATAAAAAAAAATTGGGTTGTAGTACTACGTCTTACTACCCATTCGGACTAAGCACCTGTATAGGGAATAGGAGAAGTGAACATCTAGCCATCTTAACAACATAACGACATAATATCCATGATTATGGTACCATAGTACCTAAACATGTTGGAATGAAGTGATCCAGCATCTTTCCAGAGCTGGATATCAAAAAGGAGTAATGGAACAAAGAAAACACAGATAAGACTTAGATAATTCTATATTATATAACCACTTCATTTAATTTGTTTGGTAGTTTGGCAGTTTAGCAGATGTTAACCTAATTTGTATTCTGTAATTTTATAATAAATATGGACTTAATAACATTGTTCGTACCACATTATATTGTATTTTATATTTGTGTATTAATATTGTAATGTGTCAATTTACGTTTTAGACTATTCATCAACTCGTTAGAGATTTATATTTTAGTTAATGATGAATTATAATGTTATATAAATGTTGATAGCTTAAACTATGTTTCTTCACCAAAAGTATATTTAAATTTATTCATTTTAATGCTTGTTAATTTCACTGATTACATCTACCACTTTATCAAATATCTTAACTTTCATTATAAGGACTCCTTACTTTCAACCATTTTTTAGAATGTTTTATAAAATGCAATAAGAGAAGAACATAAAGTTTTTTTTACTGGAGTTAAGTTTATAAACGAAATCTTTTAAATTGATTGTAGCTATAGACTGACAAAATATATTTGATGAAACTTTTTTTTCGAGATAGGTGTATCATAATTTAAAGCTTCTTGTCTCACTTCCCTTTGATGAAGACATTTCCACATAATGTGTGAGGTATTTTGAAAGAAAACATTTATTTATGAAAGTTTATACAACCAAGGCTTCTTGATGTCAGCCGCTTACCTCGCATAGGGGTGAGTGTAAAAAAAATTAAAGACAGTTTATTAAGCTACGCCAACAATCCCCCACCCCTTACGCCCCCTTCACCCCTTATCTCGTATTAACATTAAATCTTTTGGGGAAAGTCGGCGGAGAAAACTCTTTATCTTGAGAAACAAAAGTTAAAACACGGTAAGGTGAAACTAGGGGATGAGGGTTGTCTCTTTTAAAATCCCTTCGACGACAACTGGCCGTAACATAAGTTGTATACTTATAATTTTAAAATGACACCTAGACACGGGAATCGAACTCGTGACCGTGTCCACGTGTCATTTTTCTTTTTTTCAGAATATGATATCGAGCTGGAGTAATCCTCACTAAAAGCATAAATAATATCTTTAGCTGTTTGATTCATAAGTTGTATAGTTTCACATCCAAAAAGGCGATTACATGGTAAAAGACGGTGATGTAGGGGACGCTAGAAAAGGTCAGTGTTTTTTATTTATTTATAGCAAAACTTTTTTTGGAAAAAATAAATAAAATATTTCTCACTTAGAAATATAAAGTTAGATTTTTTTTCGCATGGTGACCTCAACAGTTCCCGAACATCTGTCAAGGAGTGTCCTGGAATTTAATGACATTTTTCCTCTTAATTATATTATATTAAATTTCAAGCACCCTTAAGAGAAATTTAAAAAAATGTTGCTATCATCATGTGAAGAAAATTAAACTCTACGTTTCTACTAGAGCAATATTTGATCTATTCTGAGCAAAAAATTGTTTTGATGTAAAAACTGGATAAACACTGGTCTTTTCTCGCGTTCCCTACACTCCTACTTTAAGGTGAAT
Organism: Timema shepardi; assembly: GCA_902151425.1. NCBI lineage: Eukaryota > Metazoa > Arthropoda > Insecta > Phasmatodea > Timematidae > Timema > Timema shepardi. The sequence continues at coordinate 222,145 of CABFVX010000209.1, read as the reverse complement.
GAACCATCTAAATAGTGTTACACAATTTTAACAAGGATATAATTATAAAATGCAAATGGTTATTCAATGATTTCGAATCATTAAAGTTCATGAAAGGGTTCAAACTTGCTATTTTATGCTTTTTATGTACTTTTATAAAGGTAAAGTAGTTAATGTGTGGGACTATATTTAATAGCCTACTTATAACTAGACATTCATATAAGATGTACATTATGAAATATTTATAGTATCAACCATAATAATAATGATAATAATATTTCAATTAAATATGAATGATAATAAAATGTATTAAATGTTATAAGATGAATTAAAATTAATAGTATTAGTAATGTAAATATTTTAAATAGTATGTCATTCTGTACACCTCATATGAATGTCCAGTTATACTAAATTTAATTCCCATACATTAATTACTTTATCAAAAAAATGGTAAAAATAGCATACATAGCAAGTTTGGCCCCTTGTAGCGAGTTTGAATCCTTATAGCTCTAGAACTGTAGAGATTTGATCACTATTTATAGCTTATAATTTTAAACTTATTAAAATGGTGCGATGCAATTTTAATGATCGAATGATCTTAAGTCATTGGCAGCCCTTACCATACGTGGGAACCTGGAAAAACCTTGTTGGTTGGGGCCCCAATTTATCTGTCTATAAAATGTACATAAAGCTACACAAATCATTAACAATATATTTAAGAAAATAACAATTGAATTGGGTTACGAATTAAAACTAAAATACATAATATCGTTTAATTACAAACTTTTTTTATAAGCCTCTTGGCATCTCAACAAATATTTTCTCCTACATGTTTTACTTGCAGGCGTGGTAGTAATAATAATAATAATGGATATACATAGTATTATTATATATTACTATAATCATAATAATAATGGTAATGTGAATTTAATAACAGTAATCGATTAAGGATGAGGATTATATGGTTATTTGAAATGTATCCGAATTTGCATGCGAGGCGAGGGAAAAATTGTTTATAAAATACATACCCGACTGGGATTCAAATCCTGACCCCCCTGTCATCAGCAAACTTCTTTGAATTAATTATTAATGTAATTTATTGACATTTGATTTGAAACAAATATAGTTTGGGCTTTCTTTTTTCACAGCACAACGTCTCTTCTTGAAATATAATCCCAATTCTTGTTTCTGAAAATCATACTAACCAATTTGTTTGAAGAGTCTCTATAAATTTGTATTTTTCAGCGTGTAAAATCCCCATTATTGTATACAAATTGTATATTTGTGTAACAAACTCATAACATTTATCCGATTAAGGTTGTTCTTGCCGGTTAGTGGGAATCCAAGGTTCAAGCTCTGGCTGGGTGTATTTATTATGATTTTTCCTTAGTAGTTACACACTTTCCTTCTAAATGCAAGTAAATGTTCTTTCAATTCTAGCTTCTTCATCCTTAGATTATTAGTGTACTTAATGTAAGGTAAAAAGTAACGCTAGTTAATGTCTTAATTTTTTTAAACTTTTTATAAAACGAGAAAATTGTAAAAAAATGCTTTCGTTTCATTATTTACGTTTAGCTTAATTTGCTATATCTAGTAATATTAACAGTTCTTGGATAGTTGTCATGGCCTTGGTGGCATTTTAACAACAACAAAATAAAATAAAGATAAAAAATCTTGGTCAAATATTTCAATGACCATGACAAGCATAAAAGAATTGTTGGAAATACTTTTCCCAAAACTAAACTTACTTGATAGGTAGAATTGTATATTAATAGAAATGTATTTGACCATTAAAATTGTAAAAATATAAAATTGTGGACAGCCTTGAGGTAGTAGAAGCGATGCAAAATACATATATANTGTCAATATATATAGGCATTTCTCTCACACTCAACTTAATTGTGGGTCAGTATACGAACATGTTTTTCAAGTTGTACCTAATTTGTTGCTGTGTTGTTTTCGCTCTATTTCCTTCCCGCTAGTTGTTGAAGAAAGTGATTCAGCAGGAGTTAAACGGACCCCTGAGAAGTGACGTTACTTAGAGCGGGTCGGGGATTCTGGGGAGGGGGTGGCAACAGCAGTTGCGCGGGGGAGATAAGCTTAATCCCACCGAAACCTCCCTTTACTGAGAAAGGGGGTGTTTGTGGGTGGTAGGGGAGGGGGAAGGTTTTGCTACTGCCCGGTAATATGTAAACTCGTAGACTTTATTACCCTCTGGTAAGTGGCCGTTAAAGGTTGGTAAGTTAAATGGGGTTGGGGTGGAGATAGTTTTGGTAAGATGTGAAGGTGTAATTCGGGGTTATAAGAAGAATGAGAAACTTGGTGTAGGTTGATTCTGGAGTGCGGAGAAAAGAGATAAGGAGAGTGTTGTGGGTTTCTTAGGCTTAGAGTAAAGGATGAGAGAAGTCTTGTGAAACGGACGGTGTAAATAGTAGGGGGAGGAAAAATAAAAACTTTTTTAAGTTTAAATGGATTATTGTAAAGTGGCTTACCACAATCAAATACTTAGATATATATATATATATATATATGTTAAAGGAACTTCAATATGTGAGTTTAATTTTCAGGTGTAATTATTTAAATTTTGGTGACCTGGTGGTCTAGGGGTAAGGTGTCAGACTTCTGTGCTGGGGGTCCGGGTTTCAATCCTTGGTCCCAGCACAGATGTATATGATCGCCAAATACTTCCTTCACCTCTGACAAGACGGGTGTTGATCACAACTTGTGTATGTGGGGAATGCCAAGACTCCACCGTGGTTCGGATCCCACGTTAAACTGTAGGTCCTCCATTTAATCTCACAATCACCCTACTATTACACGTTAGCTTAAGTGCGTACAACCTGAACGGGTAGTAAGGCACAGTGCTAATAATAATAATAATAATAATAATATACATTTTGAAAGCTGGACTAAAATATCTGTATAAAATAATAATGTTTTTAGAATTCTGTATAGATACAAACTCCCTGCCTTTAAAATAAGAAAATTTTACTGAAATATTTTAAAATAGTATCTGCCCGAGGTTTCACTTGCATTAAATAATACAGTAACACCTTCAACAATTTCAAATACTAAAGAATAGCTTAAAGAGCTGTATTTTACGTGCATACAAGGATTCAAAAAGAAACACAAGCTTAACCTTACCCTTTTCCCATCTTCAACTCCAGTTCATGTCATGTGGCATCTTATATGCCCGTGGTTCAATCCTCGGTCCCGGCAAAGATTTATCTGATTACCAAACCCTTCCTTCACCTCTGACAAGACATCTTGTGAATGTGAGGAATGCCAGGCCTCCACCGTGGTTCGGATTCCTCGTTAAATTGTAGGTCCTTCATGTCATCTCACAATCACCCTACCATTACACATTAGCGTAAGTGCGTACAACCCGAACGGGTAGTAAGACGCGGTGCTAATAATAATAATATATGCCTGCAATATCAGCCACGGCGAATGTCCACTGCTTACACTTAGTTTTATTGAAACTACTTCGCTCGTTGATAAGATCGCGTGATGGTATATATTTTACTATGGTTCTCTGAAGAAGAAAAAAGGAGCACAAACGAAGAAGTTCCGTCTCGATACTATGAGTACTTTTTGATGTTACTGGCAACAAACAAACCCAAAAACATAAACTTTATAAAAATTGATTAGTTTGTATTACTTGTATTACCTAGATAAAAAGGAATACGTCACCAAAACTCGAATGTGCAGACAAAACTATCTGGTATACCCGTTCTTGACCCGGGAAACCTATCACGTATGTTTGTTAGTTTTTAGTATATAAAATTATCCACAAATAAAAGTGGCTAAATCTTAAATTCTGTTTAAACACAAATACATTGTTGCTTTAAGTCATGCTACAAAACGCGAGAAGTAGGCTGACTATAACAAATTGTTGAAATAGATACATAAGTTGATCATGTGTCAAAAGATCTATACAATCTTTGAACACATTGGGACTTATAAAAGAAAGAGAGACACACAATATATATTTGGTTATTAAAGAGTTAAAACAAATAAATATTTCATAGAAATGTAACAGTTTACAGTTTAGATAATTAATTATTTATTTTCAACGTTTCTGGCAGGAGTCGATTCGCTATTTTGAATCCACCAGGATAAATTTTGGTTTTATGGACTTTTCTAGAGAACATAGAGAAGACATGCTAAATTTTAAGTTTTATGATATTTAGTGGTGGTTAAATAAGTCATACAGACAAGACATAAAAATTGTATCGAATTAGGATGGTAAACATTCGGCTGCACTCTTTATATAATTTCTTCCTTTACAATATCAAGATCAAGATGATAATTTTCAAACAAATATGTCAACCGATAAATTTTAAAAAACAATCTTTAAAACTTATGTTTAATAATTCAATAAAATTGAATAAAAATATTAAAGAAATTCATAGAAATCGCAATATTTGCCTAGTACCGATCATATTAATTCTGAAAACATATATATATATATATATATATATATGCGTTGTTATAAAATGATTATAGGATTTTTTTTTAAAAGGCATCACAGTTTATATGAGAGCATAAATGAAATAATATACGGAGATTGTTACTTGAAATTACCTAACAAATTTCAATTTTATGCCATAATAAAAATACGTGTTTTCTTATAATTTGTGAATTTTTAATACCACTATTTTTTGGGTCCAACATTCAAATCTTTAATTTGCATTCTTTTAAGTTTATATGGGTGGTCTCTGTACATTATTGCAAATATTTCATATTTTATACTACATATACCAACTACTACTACCACTTCACTAAATATTGTACACGAAATTAGATTCTTATAAAATAAGAGATTCTCTTCTAATAAAACTTTAGCAATAAAAATATCAACTTATAGACCAAGATAGAAAACTTTTAAACGTACTAAGTTATATATATTATATATATTCCCATCTCTTTTGTTTCTTTTCTTAAATCTATTACATTTTAAATTAAATACCAAAAGTTTTAATAGGGCCCAAATGTAATTTTCCGGAACTTGTGTCAAGATGTACTCACTGTGTTTGGTTGGTAGTGCAACTAGATCATTAATAAAAACTCAATTTGTGTCAAAACCAAAGAAGCTGTCCAAAAATGAAACACGTGGTAAGGAAATAGGAAATAGAACTGAAAATTGATGGAAATCTATGTATGACGAGTGACTTTGTTGACACACTTCTAAGAAAAGTTAATATAATCCCGTTAAGTTTACCTTTTGTGTTTGTTTTTATTTTTCACACCATGGTTCTGATTATTCATTCAAGCTATTCACATTCATATTTACACTTTACCAGCTGTCCAACCTATTGTGAACCTTACGCCTTAAGCAGTGTGACTACTGGTGTTGGAGAATATACTAAGTGTTCATAAACACAATGCCCAAACTGAACATATAGTTTGTTTGAACCAAAAATCATACAAAATCCCTATACAATTACATTTGGCAAAATATACTAGTACCATTAAATTGCGTTCAAAGTTTCGGCGTACAGCGCACAGCACTGCACATATAATGATCACAAGCTCTTTCTGAGATGTATGACCGTTAATGATGACCCTCAGAACGTCTTCCCATTTCTAGACGGACTGGTGTGTTGTTCAATATTAACTGCACTATGTTCTACTGCCGTGCTCCAAGATGTGCAATGTCGCGCACCTAACTATTATGCAACTTGTTGTACACGTGTAGCGGGCTAACTATCCAAGTCCCAAACAACCCAAATCAACTGCCACAAATAACAATAATATTAATATTTAGCACCGCGTCTTACTACCCGTTCGGGTTATACGCTTTAAGTACTAACTACGCTAATGGATTAGGAATTGGGAAGGTTGAATTAGAGGAAGTGAACCCGCATTTGCGTGGAGGGAGAGTGGAAAATCATTTAGGAAAAATCACCCCCAGTTCACCCGACCGAGATTCGAACCTCTATCTCCCCGTCTTCAGCAGTCAAGCTCAACACGACAAGTGCGTTAGCCAACTACGCCACCAAGGCAGGTCACACAAATAACAGTCCCGAAATAAAATTTAGGTGACCTGGCGGTCTAGGGGTAAGGTGTCAGACTAGCGAGCTGGGGTCCAGGGCTCAATCCTCGGTCAAGGTACAGATTTATCTGATTTACAAACCCTTCCTTCACCTCTGACAAGACGTGTATTAATCACAACTTGTGAATGTGGGGAACGCCAGGCTTCCACCGTGGTTCGGATTCCACGTTAAATTGTAGGTCCTCCATTTCATCTCACAATCACCCTTACCATTACACATTAGCGTAAGTGCGTATAACCCGAATGGGTAGTAAGACGCGGTGATAATAATAATAATAATAATAATAATAATAGGGTAGTAATAATAATAAAATGTACATGGATTGCTGAAAATATGCTCATATCTATACATGTATGTATTAAATACCTCGCTACAACAACTTCGCTGAACACGAGGTCCATTAGACGTGCCCTGCTATTGTCTCGGCCAGCGACGCCGCACTTTACTGGCCGAGTTTTTAATTCATCTGACTGAATTACTGGGTGAAGCACACTGCACAGTTTTCGATGGTTATGGCTTACGTGCCGAAGTTTGATACCGTGGCTTGCAGGACAAGAACACATTACTTCATTGTTATCCCAGGATACAACATTTCACACGTATCTTCGATCAATACATATTTACGACTCCAGGAAGGAAGGGACGATGGTACCAAGGGACTGGCCTGATCGGTGGAAGAAGGCTGCCACAGCGTTATAATCAAGTATTGATAGGAAGTAGATGGGTGTAATGGCCGTGGTTAGGTCTTAGGAATAGTTTACTTGTTCAAAAGAGCATTAATAACTCTTATGTTTTTCGTGTAAATGTAGTTTAGTCAAACTTTCTGGCTCGCAGTAATAGCCATTGGTGACGTTCTATGTCACTGATATATGCAGGGTCCTTCAGATCTGCAGTTATGGCCTGCACGACCATGTCGTAGTCTGCAGTGCCTTCAGGCATGAAAGGGGCTTTTAAAGTTGTTCAAGGCCTGTCTGTGTGCCTTATTAGGCGTTGGTCGGCTCTCCTAGAGTTACTTGGGGCGCTTCACGCCATGATTGTAGTTTGCCTTATTGTGGTGCTCCACTTGTGGATCTTTTTCCCGTCAGGCATGGTTCGCGTTTGTAGAATAATTTAATGATTGTTGTTCAACTTGTGGATCTTTTTCCCGTCAGGCATGGTTCGCGTTTGTAGAACAATTTAGTTATTGTTGTTCAACTTGTGGATCTTTTTCCCGTCAGGTATGGCTAGCGTTTGTAGAGCAATTTAATGATTGTTGCTCAACTTGTGGATCTTTTTCCCGTCCGGTATGGCTCGCGTTTGTAGAGCAATTTGATTATTGTTGTTTGCCGTGTTGTGGTGCTTAACTTGTGCGTCTTTTGCCCACCAGGTATGGCTCAAGATTCTTACTAATTTTTATATCGTATCTTTGAGAGGACGTGTCTTCCCCTTCTGGGTTTGATAGGCGACCGTCTCGGGTTTGATCACCTCGAGTCTGGCTAAGACCAATTAGTTATTTTTCGAGTCATTTTGAGCTTAAGCATAGAAACATGGATTGTAACTTTCGTCTATAATTCAGCCGGAATATGTATGGCCGGTATAAACACTCTGTAGCTTGTAACTATTGTAACCTGATTAAAATGGATTAAGCTAGCCTCACTAGCATGGGTAGCCTTCTTCCCCTGTAGTAAGACTGCTGGTTAATTTCACCAAGCTAACTGGTTAACTTATTGTGTAGGGTATTCGTGTAAGTGTAATTGTTTATTGACAAATGTGGCATTTGTATTTATAACGGGGAGGCTACCCATACCAAGCCTAGCCAGGGATTTGCCTGTGTTGTACCAAGGTTGGCGTTTCCCGCCTTGGTAGCTATTGAGTGGTAGCACTAGATAACTCGCTTCTGAGTTATCAATTTTGGGATCCCTAATTAGCCTAAGACTTCACTAACTGGATAGTACCTGTATTTTTTTAATGTATGTTATGAAAAACTGATTTCATTAAAGCATATTTGTTTATCTCCGTCATTATCTTTGCTTTTACTTGTTTAATATATTGTATGTTTTCCCTGTTTACGTAGCCGTGGTTTAAAGAAAATAAACATCCGGTGCACACGCATGCTTGCACAGCTTTGCTCGCTCGTTGCTACACGTCGAAACCTTAAACACAATTTAATTGTATTAGAATAGTTAACCAGATGTAAGTGAATAGAGATTTTGTATTACTTTTGGTTCAAAAACACTATATATTCAGTTTCAGTGTTGAGTTTACGAACATCCTTTATACTGGGAAAGGAATTTAAGTTGAGATACTATAATAGTATACCGAATACGCAGCATTTTAGAAAAAATTGTTTCTGACTAAAGTGTTTTGTTTTTGTGGGGGTAAGAAAACAGCAATGGCTATTTTTGGTTGGGTAGAAGTGTTCAAGGTTATCTCAAGGGTTTATTCTTTCAATTAAAGCCTATAATTTGTGTAAGTGAATTTTATTTTACGTATAAAAACAAACACAAATTTTTTCTTATACTTTTTTTTCATTTGACATCAAATTTTTAAGATATTTTAACTTGTATTTTCTTATTTCAATTTTCATTCAAGAACTTATTGTTACATTAAAAGTGTATAGATTTTAATGGTGATCATTTTGAGCACTTACTAACGTGATTTAATAAATAATATTGTATTTAACATAATAAATAATAGCATAATGTAATAAAACGTTTATGAATAAAAATTGTTATAAAAAATTACAAGTTAAAATAGCTATACACGCATACATATATTAACTACGATAAAGTAGTAGAAATCATAAAGGTTGAATTAATAGGAATTGTATCCACATTTGCATGTGTGAAAGAGTGGGGGTAACCATTTGTTAAAACCATCTTTATACACCCAGACAGACTTTGAAACCCGACCTACCTCTCACTGGCAAAGCAGACTAAACGAGGTTGACATTTAGGCCCCACGTATTAATTTAAATTAATTCAAAATGTATTAAAATGACAGGTTAACACGGGAATTGAGCCCAAGTAAGTGCAAGTTAGGTTCATTTCCCGTGACAAAGTGTTATTTTTCAACTAATAAAAATTAGTTTAACTGTGTTCTCCTTCATGTGGACATTCGCATTGCTACAATGATGAATACCTTGTGTGTTGATAGTCATATAGACCATATTCCTAACAGCGTCGGCTTAAATTTGTTAAGGATTTCTAAAACCATAAGAAACTCAACAGTTAGAAAGGTATATAAAACAGGAAATGAGAACATTCCTTATTATATTAGATTTTTAGTCTGGCTTAAGGGGGAAAAAGTAATAATAAGAATGTATGGTGTTTACTGGGGTATTATGAGTTTACTCACGTCTTTAGTCTATCACATAAAATAGGGTTACTTTTTTTAGGGGGAGAAACACGTGTAATACCATTAACAAATCACTATCTCCACTTAACTTTTAAGATGCCACTTTTTCATGTTAGCCATACACTCCAATTTTTATAAGACGCATTTTTTCCCACTAAAAATCAACGTTAAGAAGAATGTGTTCCGCGCAGTGTTCGATCCAATATCCCGTCTGTCGCGTCCCATTTTCATAATCTAAATTGCCTTTTAGACACCCTCTTCCCTCCTCCCTCTCCCACTCTCTTTAGAGGCCATAAAAAGCACACGGGCACGTGGCCATTTTACATCGCGGGAGAAAATGAGCTATTTTGATCGTTCAGTTATCGTTAGTGTTATGGTTGGTGTTAGACCATGGAGCTAGGATGACAAAGATGGGACCACTAAATGGCACTCAGAAATGTTTTATATTTTAGAAATCATATAAATGTTAATTTTCTCAAACCCATACCAAATTTGTAGGATTAAATCACTATTTTTGATTATTTATAGTCTTCAAAACAAAGATATATGTTAACTATTGGTAGCTGTGTCATCAATAAATATTTTAAAATAAACCCATATATATATATATATATATATATGTATATATTTGGAAATTAAGAGTAATCATTTGAAGTAATATTGACTGAAAGCTATGTTGACTTCCCATAACGGAATGGAAAAGCTTGAACTTAAGCGATTAATATTTATAACTTTGACTAAACAAGTTTTCTAGATACAAACGAGAATTATAAAGGAAATAATATTGGGCTTTTTAACCCCATATCGCAATTGTAATTCTTTATTAATTCACCTTAAGCCAAATCATTATCATCATTAACAGTTTCCCGCTCTGGCAGACAGATGTGGTCTGTCTTGAACATAATGCTTTCTATTTAATTCTGTCCTCCCACCACCTTTCTTCCTCCACACCATCCCAAGCTACTCCTCTCCTCTCCACATTCCTCTGCTCTTCCTTTACCCACCTGTCTCTGGGTCTTCTTCTTGGCCTCATGCCCACCACCTCCATTTCAAGCTTACTCCTTGGAATTCTCCCCTTTTCCATCTTCTTCACAAGTCAATACCATCTAAATTTCCCCTTACTATCCTGCAGGAGTCTCTCCAACTCTCTCTCACTCTCTCTCACCCTTTCATTCTTCACCTTACCCATCCATGTCACTCCCATCCTACTCCTCAAAAAATTTCATTTTGCATGCCTGTATAGAGCTATTATCCTTTTCTTTCGTTACCCAAGTTTCTGATACATACTTCAATATTGGGACATAGTCCGCCCTGAACATCACTCCATTGCATGTATGGTAAATCACTCCCTTAAAAATTAATCAAAATAAAGGAGAGAAATAGGTTTATTCTCGTTTAAATTAATAATACTATCCATCCCAATAGAAAAGGGAAATGGACGGTACGGAGCTACACACGGACGTTCTCACTCCATTGTTTGAAAATTAAGATATTTATTCAAAACTCGTAATATATGTGAAACGAAATACTACACGCTATCAAACCCAAGCAAAAAATGAGTATTGCTTAAGTTAAACTTTTTTGAGTCCCAGATTTCAATCTAATGATTTTCTTTTTAAATAGTTAATCGCATTAGCCAATTTTGGGAAAATTGAATTTATCTCTTTTCATCTTTAGTAAACTGCTCTTAATTCTAGGGTTAGACAAACACACAGAGAGACGGCCTTGAAAAAACCACTTTTTATGGCTCAGGTGGTCATGAAACGTCGACAACCAACAACATCTAGGGTTATATTTGTTTGATGGTCGTAATACTTTACCTTAATGTGTTGTAAAAGTTAAAATAAATATATATATTTGCATATGGTTTCAAAACTATTGGTTTTATAAAAATATATTTCAAGTAAAGGAAGTTTAATATAAATAGATCTACATGTATTCATTGATAAGTAATTTGATATCTCAAAGAGTTATGGAGATAGAATTAAAAATTAGAATTTACGCATCAGTCCAGAACGCTGCCATTTTGACGAAAAATTGATAGTAGCCATTAGGTTTGTAATATTGGTCAAAGCTTATGAATAAATTTAATCAAAATCGTCTAAGCCAATTTTGAAAATAAACTAATTTTTCCTCTTTACGGCCTTAAGGAAACAACCCTTAATTTTAGGGTTGGATATTCAATACCAGGTTTAGATATATAATTCCAAAAAGCCCTTGGTTTAACCCTATGAAAAGTCTAGATACCAAGTTTTAGCCCGATTGCTTCGGTAAAATAGCTTAGGCTAAAGATATAGGTACAGACAGGCGGAAATTCAAAAACATTTTTTTTAATAGGGGGGGGGTCATGAAACGTCAACATTCTTCAAATCTTGAGTTGGATTTTTTTGACGATCACAATACTTTCTTTACCTGTATGATAGCGAGAAAGTAAAAATGTTTAAAAATTAAAACTACTATTATTACAAAAGTTTGAAAGTTCTGAACTAACTCAAATTACTTCAATCCTTAAGCCACCATGCCAAAAATAAAAAATCATGCTCAAAATATATCTCATTTCTAGATTAACTTTAAAGTTAATCAGATTCTTGCATCTACTAATATTATAGGATTAGAACTCCTTAACGAAACTGACAATATGGCACCAAGCGCCTAGACCTTGATTTTGATTATTTCCACCATGCCTTGGTGATATATAGCTCTCAATTACTAATAAATATTGGACTATCTCATCCACCTTCCCTGATTATCCAAGATATACACAATGCTACTAAAAAAATACGACTACCCCCACTTCTCATATTGATTTTGCACGTGGGGATATCTTTAATCTGTACAATGATCTATTAATTATTATTATTATTATTTAGCACTGCGTTTTACTACCCGTTCGGGTTATACGCTTTAAGTAGTAACTACGCTAATGGATTGGGAATTGAGAATGTTGAATTAGAGGAAGTGAACCCGCATTTGCGTGGAGGGAAAGTGGAAAACCATTTTGGAAACCCCCCCCCCTCCGAGATTCGAACCTCGATCTCCCCGTCCTCGGCGGTCGAGCTCAACACGACTAGCGCGTTAGCGAATTAAACCACCGAGGCGGGTTACAATGATCCAGACAATGATGATTGGTCATGTATTACATTCAACTATTGATGTTAGTTTGGTCACAGATAAATCAAATTAGTTAAAAGGAAAAGCTAAACGTATATTCCACAAGTACTATTCAAAATTCCTCAAAATATATTAATTTTTTTTCTACGCTTGGATAACTTATTAGGGGTCGATAAAAAGTTTTAAAAAAACAAATAATAGTGAATTCTATTCTTGTTTTTTACATCTTCGTAAGTTAGTTTTAAAAAATTAGATATCGATAGAGCCATTTGGATTAATCCAAAATAAAATAGTATCAAAATCAAACCCAAGTATTTTTTGAAATTTGTTAAAAGTGCTAATGTGAATAAATTATCCCAATAAAACCTATAAATGAATATAAATATTATAACGAGTCTCTTATTAGTTGCAAATGATTTTAGGACCTACTTTCACTCCACGTATAATTCAGCCTTACCTGTCTTACCCTGACCCGTTATTGAAAGCAACGTGTCCTTGTATGCATGGAACATTACATCCTTGTATGTCGCTAATGATATTAAAAGGTCGGTTTCATAATGAAACATAGATGTTCTTTGAAAGATGGAATTCAAAGCTTTATTTTTAAAGGCTGTACCAACATTTTCAGTCCATTGCTAGCCCATATCTTTTAAATTAGCCTGTATAATTACTTTTGACCCTTAATAAGTAAACAATCAGTTGTCGTGCCTATTTATAAAAAAGGGGCAAAAACAAAATAATGTTTGTAGTCATAGACCTATTTCTCCCTTAAACACTATCTCTAAATTATTCAAGAAAATAATACATGAGCACACTTTCCACACCTAAAGAATAAACTCTCAGAAAACCAACATCGCTTTGTAAAGAATAAATCTACTGTCACCAATCTAGTAGAATTTCTTGAACATGTTGCCCCTCAAGTCTCTGCCCAAGGCGAGGTTGGTGTTATTTATTTTAACCAAAGTAAGGCTTTTGACTTATGTAAGCATAGTATTATTATCTCAAAACATTGTAAATTTTCCTATTTGACTCATATGTAAATTGGTATTGCAGTTATTTACATAATATACCATTTGCTATTAAAATAGATCCACACATTAACACATTTTTAGCACCTAGTGGTATACCTCAAACTTATAATCTAGGTCCTCTTCTCTTTAATGAGTTTATTGACGACATTGGTACATACTTAAACCAATCAAGTTATTTAAAATGATCAAATTAATGGAAGATTGTACAGACTTACAAAATAACATAAATGGTATTTTACGATGGTCTCTTGAAAATGAAATGATTATTAGTAAATCAAATATCAAATTCATATATTTTACTAGGAAAAGTGATTCTATCATTTTTACTTATAATTGTCAAGTATGACATAGTTATCTCCCTTTATATTAATTATTATTATTTAGCACCGCGTCTTACTACCCGTTCGGGTTATACGCTTTAAGTACTAATTACGCTAATGGATTAGGAATTGGGAAGGTCGAAATATAGGAAGTGAGCCCGCATTTACGTGGAGGGGGAGTGGAAAACCCTTTAAGGAAAACCACCCCAGTTCACCCGACCGAGATTCGATCCTTGATCTCCCCGTCCTCGGTGGTCGAGCTCAACACGACTAGCGTGTTAGCCAACTACGCTACCGAGGCGAGTCTTTATATTAATGATCTATGAGTTTTCCTGGACCATAAAGTCTACTTCCGCTATTATATTGACCCTATAATATCCCAATCATTGAAATTACTTGGATTTATTAAATTTATTACGTCATCATTTAAGAAAGTAGATTGTTTTTAATGTATGTACTACGCCCTGGTTAGATCAAAGTTATAATACTCAGGTGTTTCTTGGAATTCTACTACCTTAACTGACTATTAGATTGGAAAATGCTCAGCGTTAATTTATTGCTGCTTGCTAAGATAAATTCCATTATAACAGGATGTATTATGATTATAAAAGAATTATACACTTTTTTTAGGGCTTCAAACTCTCTTCTCACATATACTTTATTGTGATGTCTATTTTTCGTTTACCTTTACAATACCAAAATTTATTGTGAATTTGTTCTTGATCATGTAGGTAGGTATGTTCCTTCTCGGGTACCAGATAATTAAAAATTATTTTCTTTGAATAAGTCTTACAAGCTGTGCCCTATAAGCCGTTGTATCCATTGCGCTAACTCTAGGTTCGTCTATTTCAACTTTTATCACAAAATAAAAGCTAAACTCAGAGAATTATTCAAGAAACTCCCTTAGTATTAATTTATCCTATAGATGTTCTGCCTCAAATATTTAAATTTACATTTGTCTGCTTTATTTGTTTATTTATTGTTGCTTCTTTTTGCATGATTATGCTTTTACTACTATTTTTTTATTTTATTTATAGCTATAATTTATTTATTACAATATTTTGTATTTCCTAATTTTAGTAATATTTATCTGTATGTATTATTATTTAGTTATAATTACTTATTTAATTTTATCAATAAATAATACGTAATTTTGTACTTTTAAGTATTGCCTTGCTATAGGTATCACGGCTGTTTTTCAACACTATTATAGAGGAAAATTAAATTTAAATTATAAGTATTAATACTAATAAAATGAAGAGAGTGTTTGTCTGTCAAGGGCATGCGTAATATATATCCCACGCAGAAAATGAGTAGCCTCTCTGCACGAACGTATGCATCAAGAAGCCGGATTTTTAAAATTTTGACTGTATTATTTTTAATTGATTTAAAAACTGGTTAGAAGCAAAGATTCCGTGGTCAACGCAGCGTTTAAAGCTTTTAACTTAAAGGTTATTATCTGTGTATAGTCATTAAACTAAAAACATTTATATCTTGCAACACCAGGTACTTCTAATATTAGATAATAAAAGTGTGGTATAAAAGAACCTTCTAGAATAATCTTGACTCCCAGTGCGTTCTAGACTACACTTTTAATATATTATTAGCGTATAGCCCAAACGGGTAGTAAGACGCGGTGCTAAATATTATTATTCATTCTTTCAACACGAATCGGAGAGGAAAGGATTTATTCTTCAACTATTAAGTGAATGAGCTTGTTTTTCCCAAGTTTGAGCCTCATAAATATTTTTTCATATATCATAGTTGTAATTTCATAACTAACTCTCTGACCTTAAAATATCTCGTAATTTCTCAGCCGTCAACACTAGCCGTCAACACTAGCCGTCAACCCTAGCCGTCAACCCTATCCGTCAACCCTAGCCGTCAACTCTAGCCGTTAACCCTAGCCGTCAACCTTAGCCGTCAACCCTAGCCGTCAACCCTAGCCGTCAACCCTAGCCGTCAACACTAGCCGTCAATACTAGCCGTCAACCCTAGCCGTCAACCCTAGCCGTCAACCCTAGCCGTCAACTCTAGCCGTTAACCCTAGCCGTCAACCTTAGCCGTCAATCCTATCTTGAGATCTATCAATCCCATCCCTGACACCCAAACTCTTTCAATATATATTTTAAAATTATCAACCCAACAACATCTTGGGTCTTGAATCTTCAGGTTTATCAACTAAAATGTTATGTGTACGCCTCTTATCACCCAAACCGGTCACATGACAACGACATCCACCCCTACTCGCTTTTATTGTCCTTAATATGTCTGGGGATGCACACAAACCATGAAGTTCTCCACTATGTATCTTTCATAACACTTTGATCTCAAAAACTTTCAATTTATTATTTTGGTACAGAGGGAGATACCCCGCTTCACATCCATAAAGAACAATGGGAGGGTAGTTTAGTATTTTATCAGCTTAATATTTCTTGAGAAAAGACTGGATGGAAACCTCTTACAATATGAATAATAGCAGGCATTATATTCATGAATTCAGTATTTTGATCTCCTCATTTCTACCTATTGGAACAGTTGCCAATTATTTGCATTTTTCACCTTTTTAAAAGTTCGCGAAACAAATATCTACCTACGAATGTATTCCTTTAAAATACAAGGCTATGACGTACAATCATGTAATTGGTTATAACTATATTAATTTCTCTCTGGTTTTAAAAGGAAATTTAAAAAAGTGGTTATCAGTAAAACCGTCTCAAGTAACACACTCTGACTGAGCCAAAGTGTCTGTCTGTCCAATAGCCCTAGTAAAATCAACAATAATAACATTAATTTGAGAACGAGGGGTGATGTGTTTAATCCTATTTCTGTTTAGCCATGCCAATGTGAGCAATCATCCCTTTTCCCATCGCAAAAATTAGTTTTCCTTTCAAATATAAAAATGAAAGTGAAGCTCACGCGATGTCGTGCCAGTTTTGTGGAAGACATCCTTACATATTTAAAAGAAAAATAGTTTTTTCAACAACAAAATATAAAATGTGTAGAAATGACCACACTATAACATTCTTACCTCCCTACAAATTTCTAAAGAACCAATTTAACTTTTACTGTCGAGTTTATTCTCTTGACTAACTTCCTGAAAATGTCATTTATGGGGAACAAAAAAAAAGTATACAAAAGCACGCGATCTGTCTATTTTAGGTGTTGGTTAGAAATGTGAAATTTCTAAGACCTATTTAAATAAACGTGTTTGAGTGAATGACGTACAAGTTTGGATTCTAATTGTCTTGTCAAAAATCAAAGTTCGTTACTCGGTTTAAGATTTAGGGTTTTCAGACCATTATTGTCTGCGGCATTTTATAAATGTTAAACAAAATGTTCAAAGCTGAATCAAGTTGACAGCTATTCCCCAAGTGTTGAATGAGTTGTATACAAAAATGTATAACTTTGTTTTAATTAATTGGTTATATATTCTTTTTTCTTTTTTTTTGTTCTGTATGAAAATGTCAGAAGATAAATATAATTATGTTAATGACTCAAACGTGTTTAGTATTTAACAATAAATGTGTTATTATTATTATTATTATTATTAATATATATTATTATTATTATTATTATTATTAGCACCGCGTCTTACTACCCGTTCGGGTTATACGCACTTACGCTAATGTGTAATGGTAGGGTGATTGTGAGATGAAATGGAGGACCTACAGTTTAACGTGGAATCCGAACCACGGTGGAGGCCTGGCATTAATTTGTTATTTTAATATTTTCAATTGAATGAACCTAAACGTATCTATAGAAAATGGATCTGTCAAATAGCTTGGTGTTTAACTACACACAAGAAAATATATATATTTTTTTTACATTATCATACCAAGAGAAGGTATTGTAATCCTAAATGAAAGAAATATCGAGATTATAATGAATGAAACCAAACCCAAAAATGGTGACTATAAAATTCTGTCTGTCCCTGGGCACGGTTCCAGAAAACTTGGATGGATTTTGTTCAAACTTTATATTTTTAGATTGTATAGGAATTTGCCTAGGGGTAGTATCAAACCGTTGGTTTTGGGGTTAAGATTCAATTAATATTAGTTTACTGATGGGACAAATTTGAAAATTCAAAATATTTTTAAAATGGCTCTATGACTTTGTTTAAAATGTATATCGAAGTATTGAGTGGTATGTATGACAAATAACAAAGGGAATTTATTTGGGTTGAAAGTTTGGTTGTGGGTAGTTTATTGGAAACATATTTTTCAAAAACTTGATATAATATTTAAAAGACCAAGGATTTGGTTCCAAATAGGTATCCTGGAATTATTTGACATGACAAATTTCACTGTATATAAGTGTTTGGAATTTTTTTTTGTGAAAGTCGTGATAAATTTTTTTTAAATTGTAAATATTTTTAGAATGATTTTACCTATTTGGTTACAAATGGGTATTTCATAAGAAAAGGTCGGGGACCTGACGGTCTATCACAGATATATCTGATTACCAAACCCTTACTTCACCTCTGACAAGACATCTTGTGAATGTGGGGAATGCCAGGCCTCCACCGTGGTTCGGATTCCACGTTAAACTATAAGTCCTCCATTAATCTACAATCACCCTACCATTACACATCAGCGTAAGTGCGTATAACCCGACCGGGTAGTAAGATGCGGTGCTAATAATAATAATCATATGGAAAGGGGGAAAAAATATGCATGAACTAAATTATGTAAGGCTACAGGTGTAGATGTAACAGAAGTAAAAATATAAATAACATGATTGCACAGTTTTACAGAGAAAGCAAAAAAAATTAATCTAATAAAATAATCTGGAATTCGTGAATCATTCACTTTAATATGACTCGCCTACGCCATCTTTCTATTTCTTGCAGACAACAACAAAGCTCGATAGTGCATTAAAAGAGACTTCAGGTGGGGATATAAAGAACGCGAGAAAAGACCAGTGTTTCTGGCAGTTTTTATATCATTATTATTATTAGCACGGCGTCTTACTACCCATTCGGGTTTTACACACTTACGCTAATGTGTAATGGTAGGGTGATTGTGAGATTAATTGGAGGACCTACAGTTTAACGTGGAATCCGAACGAAGGTGGAGGCCTGGCATTCCCCACATTCACAAGATGTCCTGTCAGAGGTGAAGGAAGGGTTAGTTTTTATATCAAAACAATTTTGCGTAAATTAAATTAAATATTGGTTCAGCATAAATATAAAATTCAATATTTTCACATGGTGATATTAACTGCAGTCATGAGCATAGTGGAATTAGTTGAGAAACTTTTATATATTTTTAAATGAAGAGAAAATGTTGTCATTAAATTTCAGGACATACTTAAGAGATATTCAAGAACTGTTGATATCAGCAAGGGAAGAAAACTAAACTATGTTTATATTGGAGCAAAATTGTATATATTTTAGCCACAAAAAAGGTTTTCTATGATTACCACCAAAACATTGACCTTTTCTAAATTATTCTTCCACCCTACCTTAAAGAAGCACGGGTAAGTTTATTTAGATTTTAAAATAGAAAAAATAAGAGGATCCTGGTAGTGCAACAAGGCGATCTTCAACATCTTCGTACCACATCTTGACTGAATGAAGACTCATCGGAGACAGTTTGATCCCGTAACAACGCGAAACATAAACAACCAGAGACCAAACTGAAAGTTTCCTCAAGTTAAGTTGCTCCAGTGTAAATTAAAAGTTCATGCTTGTCAACTTAGGTTCCTAAATTTGGAAACAAATAGCAACATATGGCAGCAAAAGGTCCCTTATTGTTCCATTGGTGGACCTATTCCTTTATACTAACATTAACTAGGTTGACATTTACGGGAAAAATAGAGTCGAAATCCTGCCCAAGTGCTATGGGGGTGGATTTCCACAAGTGATTTGCATTTTGTAAGGTTCTTTTCGTTCTATTTTTTTTATCATAATCCTTACAGTAATAATAAGTGTCTCGTCTGTAAAACGTGTCATTTATAAAAAATATATCCGGTAATCTTTAATTAAATTTAAAGTTGGATAATTGTTTTATTAATTAGAAAATATAATTTAAATATGTCAAAAACATAAGACCAATGTGCCAAAGAGAGATATCAATTTTCTCCAAATCTGCGGTAAATATTTTGATTACATTTTGTATCCAGACATTGTTTGACATTATAAACAGAATGGCGATTCTCATTATTCCAATAGAATTACTTTAAGGGTAGTTACTGAAGCAGAATTTCAAGTTTTGATCCCATCCCCAAAACTATTTGAAATACAAAATAACTCATCATAACAAATTTGTATTGATATTAAAATTAGAAGTCTTTTTTTTTTAATATATATCTATACAACCAATCATTTATTATTTATAAGCAAATATGTATATTTACTTCTTTGACAAATTTAAATTTGTATGCTCTTTATGCATAGAGATGTTCCTTTTTTCTCAATGTTTCTGTAAAAGTGTGTATTATTTCCTTTATGATCTTTGGTATAGTGTTTCTTCTACAATGTATATAAGTTGGTTTCCCCTTTCTTACGAGGATTTAGTAAATGATTCTATATTAAAATAAGTGAAAAAAAAGTCTAGGGGGTACAACGTACTATTTATTTTACTTTTTAATGGTTAACATAATATTATATCATAATTTTAGGAGGCATTGGATAGATTCTTTATGGTGCTGATTCATTCTTTTACTCAATTAGTAAATATATTAAATATTAAAACTAGTGGTGGGTTTTTATATTAGGTGTCTTAATATTGATATATTTTTTGTTTATAAAGTGCAAGCTTGGAATTGCAAGATTTATTTAATCTTTCAAACAAAATCCTAAAGTAAGTTTAGTTATTTAAACTAAAAAAATTCCCTACATGCATCTTAGTTGTCTGTTTATAAAACCTACCCAATTAAAACTTTGCTATTGTTTAATGTATTTTATACAACTAGAATATATACTATATATATATATAACTCGCCATTTTGAATTATACATTATGTATATTACTCGCCATTTTGAATTATACTTTTGAAGATTCCCCTTTTTATTACGTGAGTTCACTATTGAACTTATACAGCTTCTACACCCCTCTAAATAAAAGCCTAAGTAACCTTCTAAGGATTTCATCCTTCTAGTTTTTTCAATTTTTTATTATTTTGTTTTTGTTCCCCTAAGTTTACAGCTTATTCTGGTAGTCTTCATTCTTTACGTTTCTTTGCTCCAACTTAATATATTCAGTAAGAAAAAGAGAACATCTTGCGAACTAAAAAAACCTTCACTAATAGCCTTTTTAAGAATTTGTTTTGTTGGCTTTTGTAATGAAAAATATTTAAACCCATTACGATAAAGCTATTTTTTATGCCAGTATGCTCTATATTTAGTATTGGTTATTGTCGACATAACTATTAAATTTATGGGCGTATTGTTGAGGGAGATGAATTACAAATGGCCTTAACTAGCGCTGGTATAAGGAGAGTATTTAAAAACCACCCTAATGAAGCATTCATTATTGACCCTTTGCAGTCAGAAACATTATCCACTCGATCTAACATATAGCAAATTGAAAATCGGTGTTCGAAAAACGTAAAATACTCATTTGTAAAGTTGGATTAAAGGATTTATTGAAGGGTGAGAAACTTGAAAATAAATTTAAATTATCCTTATAAAATGTAAAATGATAATTGCCCGAATTGGTGGACATGTTGACTAAATAGTAGGCGAATCTAGTTTGGTTTGCTGGTGAGGCGAAAGTTTGGGCTAGAATCCCATTCGGATTTGATGAGTGTGTTTTATCCTAAGCTTTTTCCGTCTCTCCCTTCACTAGAATTAAGGTTTATTTCATTTAAATTATTAATTATTCATCCTAATTTCCCTATCATAGTTAAATTATGTATAGCATGGACTGGTAAAAGTAAGATCAAATGGAAAAATTCAAAAAGAAATACAAACAATGGCCCTATAATCATAATTCTTAATTTATCGATTTTTATTGGTCTTTAAGTGTACATACATACGAACTTATCATCATCAACTTTTTCCAGCCTGTGGACAGATTAGTTTAGTAAAATGCCTCCATCTTTCTTTATCCTTCCACTATTCTTACGTCTTTAATGGCTTATATTCTTATCCTCTCACTTGTACTTTTATCTGCTGTTATCTGCTCCTACTCTATCGTTCTTGGCCTTCCTTTGTGGTCTTTTTCCCGCATAGTTCTTTTCCGTCATTTTCTTTGGTATTCTCTCCTTCTCCATCCTCATTACATACAAACTCTGAACGCCAAATTTGGTCTTTATATACGCCGTACTTTTAGATATTATTTTTAATTTAGATCAAGTATCTTTTAAATTATTGCTTCAAAACTGTTTCAAGTGCCTTAAAGAAAGTATTAGGATATATCTATTTATCTACAGACACGTTTAAGGAAAGTGGTATTAACAGCTTAGTACAATAGGGTATATATGAGAAATATAATGAAGACTGAATTTGTCAGTATTGTCTCAGAGAAGAGATTTAAAAAAAAAATCATGGGACCAAACCATTCATTGAACCTAATCGTAATTTAAATGAAGTAAATGTTAAATGTTCCAAAAAAAAATAGAAGAATGGCATAAACTAGTTTTTTGTTTTTCGAAACACTCGGAAATACTTAAATGGCCTTTTTTCATTTAAATTTAGTACTTTACATTATGCAGTCGATTATTAAAATATAATAGGGAATGTATTTTGATATTTTAAATCAAAATTTAAATCAGAAGTGCTAGATTGTATCAAGAGATATTTTACGTGCAGATATTTTAGGAAAGTTAGTTTATTGTCTAGCGCATTACAATATTACATTCGATAAACAATCTAATATAAAATTTAAGAAATAATAAGGGACACGAAGAAAGAGCAAAATCACAAAAAGAGTATAACAATTTACGATCTGTCGTTGTTTAATCTTTCAGGAACCTAGAGGTAATACTGGGGAGAGAAGTGCTGAGAGAGCAAAAAAGAATAAAAGCTAGGGGACTGGTAAAGAGGGTGAGAAAGCTGGGGGAATTTGGTACAAGCCTTCCCTTAGCAACCACTCATCTCAACCCCTTCATCACAATCCCGCACATAAACTCACATACACAAACACACATACACACACACACACACACACACACACACTAGTGGAGATACGCCGTAAAAAAGCAGGCACATGTAATAGTGACATGAGATGCCTTTGTAAAGATAATCTATATGAGAACACTTTTCTTCCCCCCCCCCCTAACTCCTACCTATTCCTCCCCCTCCCCTCCCCCGCAACAAAGCCTTCTCCATCCACCATATAAGTCTTCAACGACAATTTGCAAAAGAGTCGCATAAATTTCGAGATAGAACAAGAGAGTGTGATATACTTATCCACCATCCCTATTTCCCAACCTCCTAAATCCCCACCCCATCTCCTTGAGCGACACATTTACCCTTTTTCTTTCTTTTTTATAATGCTCAAGAGGTTGTCCCTTACATGGGTTTAGTGAAGTGATATTTTTCTCGTACATTTTTGAAATAGGATATTTATCTTGAATTAAAAGTGTAAAAGTGTTTTACAGAGAACTTATAATTTGTCTTTTAGAATAATTTAATGATAAACAAGCCGTCTAGGTACCACCGTATATGCAATTGTAAATGTTTTAGTATTTGAAAAATAACAGTTTAAAGTAGATGTAAGTGGTTGCCATGCGCATCCAAATATAATTTAAATACAACACTCATATATTTGTATATAATATTAATGAATGTATACGATATTATTGGGTTACTCATTATACGAATCCATCTTTTTTCTATCAGTATATATAACCCATCTTAAAGTTAGGTCAGTAAGAAAGTCAAACAGGTAATTTTTATTATTTTAACCTGAACAGCAATGACTTATCTTTCAAACCCAATTTGTTCTTGTTTCCTATTCTAGATAGACATATTTTACAAGGAAATGTTTTAATTATAATCCTCGTGGGAAGTTTAGCACGAGGAATTTCGGTAAATAAAACTATTTGTATAATTATTTAAGCTTTCGTTTTTAATATTGTATCTTTAAAACTTGTCGAATAAAACATTAACATATTAACATGGGAAACCTAATCTTGGCACTACGTCAGAGGTTGATGATGCCCCTAAGTACATTTTTTGTCATTATTTTTTATTTACCAACTCACTTTGTACTTTGCGTCTTACTTAGGCTCTAAGCATATTTACACTAACAGTGTAAGAATTATAAAGGTCGAATTTTAAAAGAAATCTAGCTGAATTGGTGTCGAGGAAACACTAGAAACAATTTATAAAAACTAATTGAGTACATCCTGCTGGGATTAGAACCAAGCTCTTCCCATCACCCGCATTCCAGATAAAACAAGACTGACGCCTCTATCCACGAGGCATACTGGTGCGGATTTCGATAAACTAAATAGATCAGATATTCCTCTTTCTTAACTTGAGAACATTTTCTTGAGACACTTGAAAAGTTCAATTTGTATTGATAAATCTGGAATTGAAATTTTTAGGTTATTTATTTGTTACTTATTCATAAGACCAAATTCATGAAAATATCTATTAATTCAAAATAAAATTCAATATACTTGAGAGAAAAGGAGATTTTATTTTGTGATGTGTGTGTAAATATGTGTTAGTGTTTTTACTTTTATTTGTGCTCTACCATTTTACTAATATTATATTATTCTATTTATTACTATTTAGAATATAAATAATCCTCTTTCAGTGATTTAGCGAATATCATGAAAATCAACAAATAAAGCTAAGGTTGGAACGTTTAATTTTGTCTATTTTTACCCTTTGAAGGGCTTATAATTCTTCCAAAACTCGCTATCTTCTGATTTTTGTTTCCTGATATAAGCCTATTTGTTTGTAAATAATTACGATGTACTTTTCCACATTTCCTTTAGAGATGTTTATAATTTATTGTATATATAATTAATTTCTAATATGAGTCAATCTTAACTTAATATTACATGAAAATAATAATGAAGTTCCTAATAGATTTCAACATAATATTATAAATACACAAATACAATAATATTTAAATTTTCACTATGTTTTAAAGAGATATTTGCTCAAAACTGTACGTAGCGATCAAAAACTTGAATTAAGAAACAATTAATTGATATTTTAGAAATTGATTGTTCTGTGTAAAGCTGAATGAAAAACAATGAGTTGGGAGTTAAATTAACAATTAATATTAAGGCCCAAAACCCTCATTCGCGGAGTGAACTTCTTTGACGCATTCATTAAAAATAAGGGTCATTTGTTAATCTCGCCCCAAACCAGAAGCAAGGTGATAAAATCCATAACTGAGGTTGGAAGGGAGTGATAGAAGAGAGGAATGTTATTATTAAACTAGTAGTAGTAACTATCATTTGAACTTGTAACTAAATATTATAATAACATCCAAACGTTAGATAACAAAACGTAGACTATATTTTCAAATTTTACATGCCTTCTCAATTATAATGTGATCTTACTATAAAGATAATTAAATTATCTCTTATTATATTGAATATTTATGTTAAACAATGGCCTCAATGGCTGGCCTAATCTCGAAGCTTCAGGAACGAGATGTTTCGTCAGTAGTTATTTAAAAGTACAGTCCAATTTTCAAATCAGGGACCTTTTGGAAAATTAAAATAAAAAAATTGTATGTCCATCCAACACCATAGCTCAGTTGGTAGTGTGTCTGTCTCCTGAACTAAGGATCTCAGTTCGAATCCCGGCATGGCTGAAAAATGTAGCATAGGTGAAATGTTGTTTACCCTTTCACAGTTCTGAGTTAACCGCTGGGGACTGAATGCTGTTTCTGTCCTAGTCTTAAGTTATATTATAAGGCATATGAAGCTAGGACAGGCCTAGCCAGCCGGTAGTGGAAAATATATGGCTTGAATAGAGAAGTGGCCCAGGCATAGGCTGGAAACAATAATGGATGTAAGAAATTTTTGGTGTCCACATTGAAAATATTTTACTATTCTATTTAGTGTTATTTTATATTGATATATTTATCAAAAGTAATGACTGCCTATCACATGACCTGACTATGAATAACCTACGTAAAGGTAGTTCTAGTAACTTCTACAACTGTCCGATAAAGGCTCTGCTCACGCAAATTTGACTTTACGAACGCTCTAATGTAGACCAAAAAGAATTAGGGCCAACACCAAGAAACTCTTTTAATGCCTTTTTATGAAATGACTAATTCTTGAAATGACGCTAAATAGACAATACCCAAATTAGGATTCCCATACCAGTCGTAAAGAGTAGATTCCACTTCATGCTTTATTTAAACATTGAAACGCGTGCCGGTGACTCATATACCAGCCCTTCTATGCAAATTAGTGAAGATTGTACGCTTCAGGCTTGAAGCGTGTTTTACAAGGGTGCTAATATAATATGGTTAAGGAATGGTGTTTATTTGTTACACCAGTGAGTTATTTCAGTAATGGTGTTGTTTTTTTTAAAGTTATAACAGTGCTTCTGTTTCATTTATCAATTATTTATTTTAAATGTTAAATCAGAGTAACTGGATAGTTAAGAAATTATGTTATGTTAAAAAAGTGAGTCTGAATCATAAAATGATGGGAGAAATTTTATGGTAGAGATTTCTTAAAAGTAAAAGTAATTTTAAAAGATTTATGAAAAATGTATTCAATAATAGCTATTTTAACAGTAAACGTCACTCCCTCCATTAAAAGAATGTTAAGTAGCCTATATCATGCTAAGAAAAGTGTAATGTTCTTATCGTTACTACGGTTTTAATATTTCTCTTTGTATGTGTCTTTGAATTTCAAGTTAAAATATCTCTTTAAATCTTTCATTTGATTTGAAGTTGATACATTCCTTCGCGAACAATTCAAACAGAAAACCAATAATGACTATAATCATTGGTACTTTATATTCAAAAAGAATAATAACCTTTGCTAACATGAGCTAAAACGTCAGTATCGCAATGTATGTAAACATTTGAAAAAAACACCCTAGGTACTCAATCGACTGATTAGAATTTTAAAATCAAATCACTTGAGCTTAGATTTATGATAAATCATTTGAGAAAATATCATATTGAAATAGATAACCAGAATGAGAAATATATTTATAAATAGTTTGAACTATGCTCAAAGAACTTCCCTACAAAACCCCGTTAAAATTTGTCCAGCCATTTGGCAACTATCGCTAAACAAACAACTTGACAGACATACATACATATTAAATGCCAAGGGATCGAGTTAAAACAGGACAGCAGTACACCCGGTCATTAATAACAAAATAGAGCAATATTTATATTATAAGAAAAATCTAACACTGAATATTACTATCCATTTGGGCATTACACCTTTTACAATTATTAATGTTATTGTTATTACATTTAAATTGTCAATTTATCAAATCTGATAGCTGGTTTATTATGACTCACAAACAATATTAATAAAATGATGCACTGTTTACTCCAGTTTACCACAGGTATGTGGAAGATTTAAGGTCATAGGTGAAGAAAGGTTATTTAAGTTAATGTATCTTAAGAGAATTCTTAGATCTATGAAACAATGTGTTGACTCGAATCCCAGTAAGATCAAATTCATGTAATGTGAAGAAGACGAGGTATGGAGGCTATTTGGTAGAAAATTGACAAATCAACAGTAGAAAAAACCTCTAGAAAATATTGTGTATTCATTCATCCCCCATATATGCTTTGTCACTTTGACAAATGACTTAAATTCACAACGTTTGTTATTTTCGCTTTCATAAAAGTCAAACTTAACCTAAATAAACCATACATATTATTCGTATATAATCTTATAATTTTGGTACAAGTGTTAATTACTCCCCTTTAAAAACAACAGCAAATAAATGTAATTTAAAGATGAAAAGGTGTGATTGTTAATCTAATCGACACCAGAATTTTTCCTGGATGAAGAATTATAAATTACCATATTATTATATTTGGAAGAAGTTACAAAAAAGATGGATGGAAATATATAAAAGGGACGAACAAAATATGGCTTTTATAATGAAAAGAACACACTTTACATTAGTGCCATTTACAAATTTCCATTTTCTCCCTGTTGTGTTTTACTGTTTCCTCTTTTAGGAAGTTACGATGCACGTTTCCCACTCTTCCTTGATGAGTTCTGATAGAATTAAACCTATGTCGGGTGATTGTGAAATAACGATCGATTTTCTTCAAGGGGCCACCATTACTTCTTTGTCCAATGGCAGCAACATAAGGTGTGAACTGTGATCTAGTTTTCATTATAAAAGCCATACTGTATTCTTCCCTTATATGTTTCTATCCCCCTTTACCTACAATATTAATACAACTAACTACCTCATCAAATGAAAAAAGATTTTCCTTATAGAGATAAATCACCATTTCAGAAAACCATACATATGTGTGCAAAAGATATAAGTAAAATCTGTCCTATCTGGTTTTCCGGTAGTAGTGATGTCAGGGCTCATATTCTGGCCTGATATACCGAGGCTGTTATCTCTTAAATGGCTTCCCAATCTCTCTCCACATAAGTACGAGTACATTTCCTTAGAATTAAACGTCCCTTATCCTTACCTCATTATTGTAATTAGATGTGTATATCCCAACTGGGCCGTAAGACATGAAATGAAGTGAAAAGCACATTGAAAATTAGCGTATTTGTATTAAAGAATACCTAAGTGCATCAGTTCAGTATTGAAACTCTGCCATTGTGTAATAAAGTAAAGCCCACACTAGTCGTATTTCAAATTCTATCAGCATAAAACGCACGGCTGTGAAGTAAGCTCAAAACACCCATCCCCAAATCCTAACGCTCTCTACGTTAAGTAGAAGTGGTGACTCAACCGTAACGCAGCTTAACGTAACGTAACACAACAAGATGAAGCAACTGTGTTTGAGTGATAGCTGCAACACCCATTAGAAGGCAAAGTGCGACACGGTGTGTATAGGGAATGCGAGGGTGAATTTCAAACGACGCGACGACGACGCCCGTAAGGGGAGAATTGAAGAGAAACAAGATCCCTCCCACGTCAGAGAGCATCCTTTACACCCTTTCCTCTTCAACGGTGACGTCACATGCAAACATTATGCCAGGAATTGAGAGATGAAAATAATGGGTAGGAAGGAGAGATGTTGAGCTACGTTTGCGATAATTTACGGATTTGCTTGGTCAGTCTGAGAAAGAGAGAGTTGCTGTGCTTTGTTTATTTAGTAGTCCACAGAGGGGGGGAGGGGGTATAATATGTTGTTTTCATGCTATAATATGTTGGGGGAGTAAGAAGGGAGGGTACAGGGAGGTCTTTGTTTTGGTGAGTAGGCTTTCTAGAAGCTTTGTTTGCAGACAACTAATAGGATAAAATGTACTAATTAGTTCCCTAAGCTCTCGGTTGAAATACCCACTTAAAGCTATAATTGTGTGATATACGAGTGATGTTGGTGAGTTTTTAAATCGCTTGTACTCATTCTGTTTGCTAAATTTACCCTCATGGGAATGTTTCCCTTTGCTTTTCCTAAACAGTTTAATGTGATGTTTAATGTGTGTTTAGCGTTGTCATTTCGTAATATGTGTACATCATTCCTTCATAATATCTGTTCAGGCTATACGCATAAATAATAATTACTCTAATCAGATAGGGATGATAAAAGAAGCATTTTAGAGGTAAGCTAACCACATTTGCATGAAAGGAGATTAGGAAGCCACTTAGGGTGAAACCACCCTAATTAGATCCTACTGAGATTTGAGCCCCGATCTGCTGGTCTTCAGCAGGCCAGTCTAACACTAGATTGACGCCTTAGACCATTCGGTAATAAGTCTTATCAAGTTAGATTTTATAGGCGAAACTTTATAGTGACTAGAAATATTTGTTCACGGCGTCTTACTAACCATCAGGGCTATCCACATATATTTTGAGAGTAAGAATGAAGGAAATCGAATTTAGGAGGAATATTTTGGAATTTTCATAGTGTGATAACTTAGTGTGAAACCTTTTAGAAATCAATCACCCCCAGAATACGTCATCAAAGCTAGAACCCTGACCTTCTCATCAATGGTAAACAAGAATAGATGAGGACTGATGCCTTAGCTCAGTCGGTAGCGCATCTGCCTATGGAACTAAGGGCCCCAGGTTTGACTCACGACATGGCCGAAAAATGTACCATTGGTGAAATGTGGGTTTACCCTTTCATAGTGATGAATTAATGGCCGGGGGCTGGATGTTGTGTCTGTCCAAGATTTGAGATTACCGTAATTAATACATAGGCGTATAAACTGAACCGGTAGCAATACGCAGTGCTAAAAAAATATATGAGCTCAACGTTTAGTATTCACGCCCACATATGCGTGTAATATTACTGTTGTAACATTAAAAATAAGCAAAAAAACACAATAGGAACGCCCATAGTTTGGCGTATTAATAGACTAAAGTGAATCTTGCTATTACTTTAGTTGTAATATGAGGTGTTTATATGCCATCCAGCTATAGTTGGCATTGACACGCCAGATTACGTGTATTTATACAGTTGGTATCACTTTGACAAGATTTCACTGAGTTAGCATATGCTTCAATACGTTTCAGTGAATTTCACAAGAATATACGGAAGTATATATAGTAACATTTAAAACTGTGCTGGAAGGTTTCAAACCAGCGTGTCAAATTCAATTGATCTTAAGGGCCACAATGAAAATTTAGAATTATTAAGAATCCTAATTTCAAAAAGAAATTAAAACTGGGTAAAATAAGAAAAAAAACCTTATTTGCACAATTTGAATCCAGTGAAGCTACCACAGGGAAGATAGCCCACTTAATTCTAAGACAAGCACAACAGACAATCATGTACTAGACCTTTAATTTACCATCACTCACTTCAGTGGTCGAATGGTATAAGGCATCACACTCTTGCAAAATATTGGACATCTTCTGAGATTAGTGTCCGGAACTGGTCTGGTGTACTGATAGTAATTTTACCTAGATGTTTTTCAACTACACCTCCACACAAACGTGGGTGCACTTCCTCTAAATTCAAACAACCTTATCTTTAATACCTAAGCGTAATTAGTAGCCTAGATATACGTAAAACCCAAACGGGTAGTAAGACATTGTGACAAGAAAAAATCATTGGTTTATCGTTATCCAGCCCTAGAGTTAAATGATACATTTTCGACCTTGCTGGGAATTATACCCACGACTCTTAAATCTAACGTTTAAAACGTTTGATATATTTTTAGAGTGCTAGCTTAGAGAACAATTATTAGAATAAAGTAAGATAATTTACTGATTGTTCTAGAATTTTGCAAAATTGAATTTAAAAATACATATATTACCGGTAGGAGCGTGGAAAAAGTTTCAGACTAGTATTGTTTGGTTTGCCGAGGACGATAAGGTTGGTGTTCATATCTTTGCCGTGTCTATCTAGGATGTTATTTCTCCAGTGGTTTCCCGATATTCCTTCACGAAAATGCTGGTAGAATTCCTCTAAGTCATATATTCCTCGTGTCTAAAGCTAGGTACACACGACACAAATTATTATACAACAATTTGTGCAATAAATTGTACAATATATTTGTCAAATCAATTATATACAGATTTAACCTCAAGGCTGTTCATACGACATATACAGTTGTGAACAATGTGATAGTTTATTTGCTTTTGGTGAAATATTAACAAATCGTATATAAATAAAAAATCGTTATATTGAATTAATTCTTTTTATTTATTAAAATACTAATGAAGATTAAAATTGTAGCTATTTTATACTGGGTGCTACACTAGCTCTTGGACCTTTAGTGCTTCTCATACACCAATAAAATTACGTCAATTAGTTTGAAAGTTATAAGTAAAACTCAGGGTCTGAGAGCAAGTGAAATAACCTGTATTATTCTATGTCTAATAAACACGTTATCATATATTTATTTAGTTCACGTCTGGTATATAGGGCTAACTATTTTTAATAATCCAAAAGCTAAACAGTAAAAATGGACAATGTACAACGTGTTATATTCCCTTAGATTGTATACAGTAAAAAAGTGCAAAGCAGATCTTGTACAATATTTGGTGTTCACATGACGCCATATTTAGGTTACAGTTTCTTGTACAGATTTTTGTACAATAATTTGTGTCGTGTTTATTGGGTTTAAATTATTAGTGGAACTAAATTATGAGTACCCGGACAGGTAGTAAGCTCCAGTTGAAACATTAAAATATATTAATATTCATTTTATAGTGTGATTTCAAAGAAATTCTTGATAAAATATTATTTGCTTATTTTTACTAACCTTAACTATCTTAACAGACAAAAAGGCCACATTTCATTCTTTCTGCAAAAAATTATTAGTCATATCCCCCCTCCCACCTTTTCCCCACCCTCAATTCTTGTGGGCGATTATCATCGAATTGGAATAGCGGTTATAAAACATTTTATTAGGGAAGGCGCGTGCTCTCATCCCTTATCCAGACGTCTATTAATCCTCCTCCCCTACCTTATTCAACCCAGCAGATCCATTTTTTTTATCGGGCTAACCGAAAAAAACCACTGAGAGTCATCTTGGATTGTCGTTGATCGATTGATGGGAATTTTATTAATGGTAGCAAAATGCAAAAGTTGCTCGTGTTATTTTTTTATCTCTCCCTCTCTTTTTCTCTCTTTTCTACGTCTCTCTTTCACGCACTCTTTTATTTCTGCTCTTCTTGTTGGCTTGATTCCAAAGTTTGATGTTCTTTTAGATAGAGTTAAGGTCGGACTCAGAGCATGTTGCTGCAGGATGCTTTTTTCACCCTCAGGTTTATCTCATCAGAACCTCTCTCATGTATGGTCGAGGCCAAAAAAACAACAAGGTTGAAAAATTAAAATCGGTTTAGTCCAATTTTCATGGGAAAGATCTTTTGAAAAAAATACAAATACTTGTTTGCTGTAAAAATTTATAACATTTTGCCGTTTTATTAATGATTAAGGTGACGATTATATATATCAAAAGTGGCAGTGGAAGACCACATGACCTTGAATATGAATACGTGATAGTTGATAAATTAGCTTTTATATAAAAATTGAACGGTACACGGTTTAACCTATGAAGTCTGAAATTATAAGGATGTCATAAGGATTCATCTAACTGTCCAAATTGGAGAGTTCAAGTGGAAAATAAGAAAACATGAAACAAGAGAGGGTTTTTTTTACAAAAAAAAAGGCACGTTACAGGCGTTTCAAAGGACTGAAAAAAAAAGTGTTTCATGTATTAATTTTGTAATGTATGAAACTTCAGTGCCTTTATATGTCTAAAAATAAAGAAATATACTTTTTATAAAAGCAAGTGAACTTAAAGAGAGAAAGATAAACAGTATTCTCTAGAAGTATTTTGAGTGCCTCCGGTGTCCACGGGAATGCCGCCGCTACGAGGAGAGCCATGAATGAAAAATGGCTGTTGTGGACAGCTCCGCAGTATATGTTTTGAGTAACGGTGTTTGTGTTTATTCCATCATGTGCAAAAGCCCTCTAACGTCCATCATCCGCTACAATGCCCCCAACTTAAGTAAAACAGGATGGACCACGTCTGACGCCAGATGTTTATAATACATCCCACCAAAAACTATTAAGGATAAAGATGAGATTTTTCTTGAAAAATCTCTCGCAGTGGTGGCTTGCGACCAACCTAGTAGGGGAAGGTGTTGGTTTAGTATAGGTTTCACCTCGAGTTTATTACATAATATATTGGACTACATAAAGTCATAAAGTTGACCTCAGTGGCCTCGGGGTAAAGAGCTCGCTCCAGAACCCGATGTTAATGAGTTCAAACCTATCTGAGGTTGATGGATTTTTCTTGAGCGATAAAAATCCGTAGCACAACTTCCTTAGGAGGAGAAGTAGAGCTGTCAGTCCCATTTTGATTGTGGCATGTAAAAGAACCCTGAAAAGCCTTTTGCGGCTAAATTGGTAGGCTCTTTCACACTTGTTCACATAAATTCAGTGTGGATAGCAACGTGAAACTTCTACACTTCCTGAACTCACTTTGTACATGAGATTTATACCAGATGGTGTGGGTACCACTAACCAGCCTAAAGGCTGAGTGCGCGCCCAGCTCCGGATGGATAGAAATCTCATCAAACCAACCTTAGGGTTGTTGACTTGAGAAAAAGGAATTAATTTTGGGGAACGATTGGAGTGTTTGTGAGAGTAGGATAAATAGTTAGCAAACACATAAGTCAACCTTAAAATTATTTAAACTCTCTTGTTGATGATATACTGAAAATAAAATCCAAAAAAATAACAGTAGTTAACAGATGTAAGTTTTTCGAAAAAGTTATATTATTATTATTATTAGTGCCGCGTCTTACTACCCGTTCCGGTTATATGCACTTACGCTAATGTGTAACGGTAGGGTGATTGTGAGATGAAATTGAGAACCTACAGTTTAACGTGGAATCCGAACCACGGTGGAGGCCTGGCATTCCCCACATTCACAAGATGTCTTGTCAGAGGTCAAGCAAGGGTTTGATAATCAGATAAATCTGTGCCGGGACCGAGGATTGAACCCTGGCCGCCAGCACAGAAGTCTGACACCTTACCCCTAGACCGTCAGGTCACCTACAAAAAAGTTATATTATAATATTGAATTATTAACATAAATGCGATCTAGAACATTCCATACCTTTGTGATGCATTTATAAGACAAGCGCTGTATTCAACACGAGAGTGTGAGAATAAAACTGGAATCGATGTAATTGCTTGATTGGAACTCATTTGATAATTTTTCTGAGAGTTCTGGAGAAATTAAGCTGAAGTGTAAATATAAAATATTGGGAAATACAGGGTGTTTCTAATCTCTCCACTCAAACATAAACCACAGCATCTGTGAGAAGAGAGAGAGAGAGAGAGAAAATTGCAAAACTATGTCCGAAAAAGTCACCATGCTATTCAAAGAAAGTTGAAGCTAGATGCTACAACGCCCGGTAGTACGCAGCTGTTATTACGTACCTGTACAACAAGTTGCATATCATTAGGAGGACAGAAGTTCCGGACCGCGAGCAACGTTGCCGGAGGGTGAGAGCGCGTCAAATGCAATTGGTGGATACTGTTGTTATCAGTTGGGGAAGGAGTTTTGAACGTCTACCGTGATGTACCTACCTAATAATATTTAACTAATTGTGCGCGTACGTACTTAAAGCTTCATACTCCCAGCACTATTGCGTCTATCTTTAACTTACATTTTGTAAAACAATATATTTCCAGAAGTTTTTTAAATAGGATTTTCTGTTTCTTTTTCCCCACAGATGATGTGGTAAGTTTGGGCACAGAGTTTAGAAAATCCATTTGTTTCATTTATATAAACATTTTTCCCCCAGAAAAAATAAAGTACGGAGCTCTGCACGGACTGTCTCACTCTATTGTTTAAAAATAGAAATAATTATTCAAAACTCGTAAAATATGTGAATCAAAATAATATACACTAGTAAACCCAAGAATAAATTGCACTATACTTATATAAAAATGTTTTAAGTCACGGTTTTAAATTTTATAAAATTATTTTTAAAGAATTAATGTCCTCAACTGTATGATTGGACCGATAAAAAAGATCAATATTGGGTCCACAATGGTCAACACTTCATATTAAAAGGTCGACTTCCAGTTAAAATTTTCGACATTTTATTGGGTGTTGCACATCTTCATGTCATCGCATTGCTATTAAATTCCTCATTTATAAATTTTTACCAATATTAATGTAAATATTGACTATTGAGTCTAAAATGAAGGAAATAAATCATTGTTATACAAACATTTTTCTTAAGAGGTTTAAGGAAAAATAACATTAACTTTTTGAGAGACTTACTTATATATAATTACTCTATGGCATTGGAGAATTATTGCGTTAAAACTCAAGCTGTATATATTTACAACTAAAGCTCACAAAATTGTATTAATATATTTGCCAATATATTAGAAACGGTTGGTTTTATAAAAATATATTCCATATACAAGTATTTATTTTTAATAGAACTACAATTTTGCAATGATAAGTTATTTATTATCTCAAATAGTTGCGAAGATACGTAAATTTCAGCTTCTGTAAAGTACCCTAAAAGTATTTCTCACGGGAAAATTAAAATATTAAGTTTATTTATAATCTTAATCAACACCAAGATACGAATTTTAGTCAAAATCGGTAGAGCCTATTATGAAAAAATCTATTTTTTTTTCTATTTTTGCCCTTTATTAAACTACTATTAATTTTAAGTTTTAATATACATACAGACAGACGTCATTGCAAAGACCACTTTTTAGGGTGCGGGGGTTCTTGAGACGTCGATATCCATCAACATTTCAGATTAGGTTTTTTTTTACGGTCACAATATTTTACCTTTAGTGTTTGAAAAGTTAAAAAAATATTTGTATTATAAATATAGTTACATATCTATAAAGATAAGTAGTTTTATTTCTCAAACAGTTTCGGAGATATGATAAAAAAATGAGAATTTACGCATCAGACCGGAACCCTTAAAGTCATTTTGCCGAAATATCGAGATAAACCATTTTGTTTGAAATATTTATGAATGTTTATAAATGAGATTTAATCAAAATCGTTTGAGCCGATTTTGAGAAAATCAACTTTTTCTATTTTTGCCCGTCAGTAAACTACTCTTAATTTTAGGGTTAGATATCCAATTCCATAAATCCCTCGGGGCAACCCTATGAAAACCCTAGATACTCAGTTTTATCCCCGATCGGTAAAATGGTTTAGGCTCTAGTTGGAGGTACAGACAGACAGACAGACAAACAGAAATTCAAAAACCACTTTTTCGGATTCGGGGTGTCATGAAAAGTCGAGATTCATCAAAATCTCGAGTTCGATTTTTTGACGACCACAATAATTTCTTTACCTTTAAGATAGCGAGAAAGTAAAAATTGAAAATTTTCTAAATCGGAAAATTGAAAGTAAATTGGTCCACCTCACATTTCTTACTAAGGTTCATTATCAGCGTTTTTATTTATCATACACGGTTTGATCACATAGGTGCCTTATTTAAATAATCCAGCTTTATTCTTTTTGAATAAAAGTTAGAGTGGCTGTGTATAATTCTAGGGTACCATGGTTTGATTCTGGTTGATATGAATATATTTTATATTAGTGTAAATTCGTATGTAGCTAACCTACTTTCTAGTGATTAGTGTTTAATGATAGACTTCCTGTCCTTGGTTATGTTAGGTTCTAAGTTAAGTTTTAATATAAATTGTATATTCTATAAATTGAAAAATGACACCTGAATATAGGAATCAGACCCGGAAACTTTGGTTTAGTATACCACCACTCTAGCCACTGAGCTATACATGATTTGTCCCGTACCCAGGGTAATTTATCACTCATATTTTAAGGCATATTCTCTTATGGGCGTGAGGAAATCGTCAGCTACTTATGAGTGATCAATTAAGCTCACAGATATGGGGCGATTCCTGAAGGGCTAAGTGGTTATAGCATTAACGTACAAAGGTCCCTCGTTCGATTCACGTGTCCAAGTGTCATTTTTCAATTCAAAGGATATGCTATTTCGATTCAACTATAAGCGTAATTAACAAATACAATATCTTGACTATTTAATCCATAATTATATTATTTGTGTTTAAAAATTGCACGTTAGGTGTTCAGATAAAAAAAAATGTTTAAGAAAATAATCCGAGATATTTAATCTGGATTTGGCTACTTTCAATTCAAATACAACTCATCTACCCTGAAAAATACGAGCCTATATTATATGTTTCCACTATAATTATACTTATATAATAAGGCTCATCATTGTAGGAATGTAAGCTTTCACCACAAACAGAGTGTAACTGACACGGGAGCTGGTCATTGGATTACTTTACTAACAGGTAAACCTTTGACAGTTTGTTTTAACTGACAATCCTACAACAAATTATGATAGTTGTACCAGCGATATTAGTCTTTATCTGTAATTTAACAACCATACCAACCTATCAAATTGTAATTTACTTTCTAGTGGTGGTTAAAAAAATAACCTTTCCAATTTTTAAAAAAATCAGTGAGGTGCAGTTAAACGCACTATGTCAAATATACTCGAATAGAAAGTAGCTAGTTTTTTTTACGGTTAGCAAATAGCAAGTCATTTTTTCCTATCAGAATCTTACTATGTAGTAGGGTTCTGCTAAAAAAAAAGGGGGGGGGGAGAGGCCTTTTGAGAAGGCTATTCGTAACACAATGGGGTTATATAGTTCCCCTGCTGCTTCGGGAATTAAAAATCAAATATAGTCGGTGGTAGCTCTTTCCATGTTATCGGTAAGAACGTCAACGATATTTATCTGAAGAAAAAATGGAAAGGCAGGGTCGCTTGCGGCCTACCACGCTAGTGACAATTCAACTTGAGACCTATTCTCATATATATGTGCGTTTCCATGACTAGGGTGTACTTCTGTCGTTCCATCATAGCCGATATATGAAAGGCCCTAACAGTGGACTGCGAATATAAATTGAAACGGACTGGTTTATGGGCAACGACCAACGTTTTATGAGCCCAGGAAGGGAAGGGGGGGGGGGCAGCTGCGTCCTATGGCTAACATCATCGTGACCAAGGTTGTAAGCTGGGAAAGGGGAGTGGGAGGGAGTGGTTTCATCACTGGATTTTCATCCACTAAAACGCTGTATGTGACCTTCACCTACCCCTTACCCCTCCCAACCAAGCCTCTCATCACTAACCCCTACGGTTTAGTGCTTATACTTCTCTATTTATCTCACTGGTTTTCGAAAAATATATATTGTTCTGAATTTTATAACCTGAAAACATCGTGAACAGTTTCGCTATACGTCCTAGCAATAACATTGATTTGATCTAGACTTTCTTGTCTTTGTATGTTTGTCCTCGTCAAAGGTTTGCTATAGTAAATTTTTTAAAGGAAGGACCTCTTATAAAATACAAATCATAGTTTCTTTTTCGCTGTCAATATTGATAACATTTTACAACATTATTAGTGTTATTTTCTAGGTATTGATAATATCTATCAAACGTGGCAGCTGAAGATAATGAGTTAAAGGATGAATACATGAAACTAGATCTAGTAGCTTTCTTAGTTTTCAACTTAGGTCCTTCCAATGAACTTAGTCTGCATTAGTCCTTGGATCTTGAATATATTTTGAACATATATAGGCACCCCATAATGTTTTATCACCTTCTAGTTAGTTATTTTTTAAACACATTATGTAAAGAGGTTAGCTACATTTATAGAATATATCACATCTACACTCCAATTTAGTCAAGAATAGCCTTTAATAATATTAAATCGTATGATATTTTCTAAACATGATAAATGTTATTGTATAGGTATTTGTAGTATCGAATTTCGCAAATACATATCATGTGACTTAATGTATTGATGCGTGAAATAAGATTTAGTAAGTTTTCTAGATGTCAGATAAGGCCCTTGATATGAAAATTGGTTTGTAGATAGTATACATAAATATAAATATCCGTTCAAAACTGGCTTATAAAATAGTTGAATATAAATAGGGTGTTTCTATTCACCCTACAATTTTAAAAACGAGATTATACTTTGATCTGACTTTACTTATACAAAATTAATAAAATAGTGTGGGACTAAGCTTAACTCAAACTGATGGAGTACTTGGGGAATGTAATAGATAGGAGGTAGGAAACTCTAATATTGCGGATTGACTCGCGATAGTTAATGGTTATTCATCAGCACTCTAAACGGATTTTGGTTCAATTTATAAAAATGCATCTCCCTTATCATAGGTCCTTAAACATAATATTGTAAGTTAGGGATAGTTCAAAAAAGGCAGAAAAAGGCAAAGAACTAACTTTATACTTTATAACATTTCATTATTAAAATATATTTAGTTAATTTGCGATAACTTTACCAGACAACCAAAGTGTTCACCGTATCAGTAATGAGCTATGGAGAGGGTGCCTTATACGTAGATGCATCAGACTAAGATTCAATCCTAGCCAGCTGAACAATTTTCCTTCAATAGCATACCAAATTTATTTTATTAAATCCATCATCAAATTTCACATCGGAAACTTTTACAGTGCCGTGACATATCCACATACTAGCAGATAAGCTGACCTGTTTAGTAAATAGAAGTGTCTTTGGATCTAATAAATTAATTCCTGTAACAAACGTTTGTAGGAGCATTCTATTATATTCTCTTTTTTTTCATAAATAGCTAGTATAAAATTCTATGAAGATACTGTTTTTTATGTACTAATGATGCCCGCGATTGGGCGCCAATTATGAAGATACGGAACTTTATTTTTGAGATATTTGATATTGACCCGCGACACGGCACCAATTAAAAAGATACGGTTTTATATATTGAGATATTGACCTGTGATCGAGCACTATTTATAATGAAATCTGGGTTTTATGATGATGACGATGCGTGCATGCCCTACTGCGCACTTGTACAGGGTTATGTGATCTGCTTGTATATGATACTTATATATATGAAACGAGCAAGACTTTTGATGTTGCACACGATTTATTTAAATGATTACACTTTCAGTATTGAAAATATTATATAAAATGACACAATATTTGTTAAAATACTGATTGTTTTTGTGTGTTATTACACGTTCCGCGTTCTGAGTACTGTGTTATGTGTAGATTTTGTTACTACTTATTAATATATTACCAGCACTGTCAATTACTGCCTTACTGCTATATTACTGGTACTGTTTTAACGAGCCGCGGGCTGAATCAAACTCTGGATTCATACTCACAAGCTGCTTGTATAGGACCTACCCCTTGCCTCTTTGACCCCTTGTCACCAGTGTTGAAACTAACTAATGGAAAAACTCCTGGCAACATGATGATTTGAAGGCTTGCTTCCTATTGGGCAGAGGAAGCTAGCAAGACACATGCTTCTTCTAATACAACGGAGTTGATGTTTACTAATATATATATATACCCCGATTTTGGTTGGAAGAACAGTAGAGAAAACACAAACGTATTTCTTGGCGGCCAACATCGACAGTATTTCTTTATTTTATTGGTGTTATTTTATAGGTATTGATAATATCTACCAAATGTGATAGCTTCAAATAACATGACTTCATGTATGAATATATTAAAATGGTTTTAGTAACTTTAGTAACTAACTTTTACTGTTCTTCCTATCAAAATCATACTATATATATATATTAAAACGTAGTGAATTAAAATTATTTCTAAAAGCACGTGATTATCCATGGATGAAGTATTAAAAAGAAATTTTACATACAGTTCTTTAAAGAAAAATACACTTCATCCGTGACTTTTTTAATACATGAGAGGGGTCCAAAACAATATGTTTACGATTCGTATAGCTAATAGTACAAACCTTAAATTGGTGAACACACTTACAAATAAATCGGTCTAACCCATTAAGGATTGTTGGGGTTCAAGAAGTAAGAGTTTGTATCCTTGGGGTAGTTGGCTAACGCGCTTGTCGTGTTGAGCTCGACTGGTGAGGACGAGGAGATCGAGGTTCGAATCTCGGTCGGGTGAACTGGGGTTTGTTTTTCCTAAATAATTTTCCATTCTCCCTCCACGCAAATGCGGGTTCACTTCCTCTAATTCAACCTTCCCAATTCCGAATCTATTAGAGTAATTAGTATTTAAAGCGTATAACCCGAACGGGTAATAAGACGTGGTGCTAAATATTATTATTATTGTATCCTTGGGCCTTCTGAGGAGTTTTTTATTAAATAAATTCTTGCTCTCACTCCATTTAAATTGAGCTATATTTCATGAAAGCTACACCTTCCTTATTCCTACTAAATTATAGTAAATGCGTGAATGATTCAGAAGAGTTGGCCAGACAGTTGGTTGGGCCAGGAAAAAATACATGGAACTACCAAATTGCACAATTCCTCACATTGTACTTCGATGGGAAAAAAATGTTTTTATTAAGCTACCCTTAAATAAGTCAACCCTACGCTATTATTAATATCTGTGGGCTAAGTTTTTAGGAACATTAAGGACAGGTAGTACAATATGAATATGCAGTCTCGAAATAACATGTAAAACAAACAAATTTGCATTATTCAATTAGTTCATACAAAGCGACAGGTTATAGATGGAAAGGCAGTCAATATTAACTGACTGCTATACTGGTGGAAAGCTAGAGATACAGTAGTTCAAATCCTGTACTCGGGTATTTCATAACTTTAGTATATCAGCAGCAATAGCCTTATCTAACAAGGTTTCTATTTAATTGAAAGGCAAATAGGCCCAGTGACCTGACGCATTTCAAGAGACATCAATACTCAACATGTTTCTATTCTTGAACAAACCGTTTCTGAAAAAAAAATACAAAACAATAAAAATTCTTGAAGAAAATTGTTTGTTCTCATGGCTTTGTATTTCAACGCCAAATGAAAAGGGCCAATTGCCTTAATGTGTTCGTATGGACATGGCTAGGTAGTAGCCCAATTGGGCATCCCAGAGATAGTAGAATAAACTAAAGCAAGCTAGTTAAAAACCTGATAAACTGGTATAGTCTGCAAATTGGAGCAGAATGCCCCGTGGACATCTTAAGGACGCCGCCTACATTTACTTTAATATGCATACAGGCTTTATAAGAATAAGGCAAGTCAGCAAAAATCCTCCTATGCTAAACTATCAAAGTAATCTACACTAGAGTAAAGATAACTTATTTAAAAATAGCCAATCAAACCTAATTAAGTCATAAACAGTTCTGAACTATTCCCTAGCAACTAGTTCCGGGCGTCTCCGAGTTTCACTAAGAGGTATAGTCAACTGACACATACTTTAACAAAGCATCGCAACGCCTAGCTTACCTCGTACAGATCAATATAATAGCAATACAATTGACTAAATTGAATATTATTATTATTTAGCACCACGTCTTACTACCCGTTCGGGCTACACGCTCTCTAAATTGAATAGCTAAGACTCAAAAATAAGACAATTTTGATCAGTGCATGACAAAGCTCTTCACCAATTAGTTAACTCGATCATACCACAAATAAGTTGTCAATAAGCGACTCGCATGATCTGGGTATGAGCTGAGGGCTACAACATATATCCTCGATAGCTTAATTAAGCTTAGATCTGATTATAAAACATTAATAGAACATAAGAAAACAGTTGCCAAGCAATTCTGATTACCAGCCCAATCTGGACAATAATATAATCTGAACACAAAGTCCTAAATATACAAGCTTTAAGTTGACATCATACAATACAAGCTGGTACTCTTGATCCTCCGGTTGGTGGTCAAGTCTTGCACTGATTCGAAATATAGCTGTGTGGGTGGTCCTCGGTAATAGGAAACTCGCCAGCTTAGAAGAGTGGTATTACCTACTGTGTGTTGTTTTTTTTATTATTAGCGAGCGACTCGTTTTATAGGCCTATGTTTCAAAACTAGCATATGACTCGGAGAACAGCAGGTAGGGGATACGACCAATCTAATCGAACAACCAATGCAAATTGTTTGGGCTTGGAGTGGAGAGAATGATGGCATGAACATGCAGAGCTGAAGCGCTGTGATGTAAATCGGGATTGTAGATAGCATTAAAGAAAGACCCAGCCAAGTACAACAAAGATCGGACCGACATCTCTGAGACGGAACTGTCAGATGTAAACACGAGGTGGGTTTCGGTGAGTCAAATACCATCATTTGTAATCGTTGTTCCTCATAGTTTTTCTGAGGGTTAACAATGTATTTATGTGTGGGCTAGTTCCTATTGACCCGGCACATAAGTTTCACTTATAAAAACAAACAAATCAACTTTTTAATTACAATAATCGAACTTTATATTTAATTTTAAAACAAATTGCTGAAATATATTTAACAAAATTCATATATTCGAAATAAAATTATTTATAAACTAGCCTAAAATTGTTTGTTATTTGTACAAATAAAAACGCATTCTTATTTATGATGAGAAAATATTCACAGTTTCCCATTTTAAATTCAATTTTTAAGGTAAATTTACAAAACATTCAAATTTTCTACAAATTGCTGTAAGTCAACTACTCTTA
Organism: Timema shepardi; assembly: GCA_902151425.1. Taxonomy (NCBI): domain Eukaryota; kingdom Metazoa; phylum Arthropoda; class Insecta; order Phasmatodea; family Timematidae; genus Timema; species Timema shepardi. The sequence goes on along the minus strand of CABFVX010000209.1, from coordinate 178,313 downwards.
AATTAATTTATTCTAGATAAATGAAGATACACTAGTATTGATATGTGAATTAGTCTTCCAGTGACAATTTTGAACTTAATAACTAATGCAAATTTTTTTAAATTCAAATTAAAAATATTATCAATAGTAAACAACGATTTAAAACAATTCCCCCCAAAACAATTATACAGCATTATTTGTCATGTTCATGTCAAGCACTCCCAAAATAACCATTGGAACCAAATAGTTAGGTATATAATTTTTATATTTAAGGCTTTTGGATAATCAGTTAGTGTTAATTAGCAATAAATGAGTTTAAACCCACCCCCCAGTCTCCCCAAAAACCTACAATGTTAGTAATTATTGTCATGTCAAACATTCCCAAGATACCCATTTAGAACCAAATCATTACAGCGATTTAGAGAATATTTCAAGATTTTGAAAAATCAATCTTCAAAAATCTTTAAACAAAAGAACTTTTGCCCAAAAAAACCAATTATTTATGTCAATTTAAGCAAATTCAAGATATGTATTTCAAACAAAATCGTTTGTGGCATTTTTGAAAAATTTATAATTAAAAAATTACTTATCAATAAAATATCCTTAATTGAAGGACTAAGATAAAAAAATAAATTGTTGTGATTTAGCCCTATTATATATATTTATCAAGTTCAAATAAAATCCATAAAACTGTTTTAAATCCTCGGCCAGGGACAGACTGATAGACAGAGAGACATGGGGGTACACAGAATTGTAAAATTCACATAAAACGTACAAATTTATCTTACTCTCGAGATCTATTTTTTTCACGATCACCATTTTTACTTTCTCTCTATCTTACAGATATAAAAAGTATTGTAATCGTCAAAAAAATTGAACTTGAGATTATGATGAATCTTGGCTTTCATGGTCTGTAAAAATTTATTTCCGTCTCTCTGTCTGTCTGTCTGCACCTCCAAATGGAGCCTAAACTACTTTACCGATTGGGCTAAAACTTGGTATATAGATAGGGTGTTCATAGGGTTGCCCCGAGGGGTATTTATAATTGTGTATCTTATCTTAAAATTAGGGGTAGTCTACTAAAAGGTAAAAAGAAAAAAAGTCGATTTTCTCCAACTCGGCTCTGATGTTTTTGATTAAATTTCATTTTTAAACATGTATAACTATTCTAAACAAAATGGTTACTCTCAGGCAAAGTTAATTTAATGGCTTCGGTCTGAGGCGTAAATTTTCATTGTTTATCATATCTCCGAAACTAGTTGAGATATGAAAATTACTTATCATTACAAATATGTAGATATATTTAAAATACAAATATTGTATACGATAGATATGTTTATAAAGCCAATAACATTCAAGCTATATGCAACAACAACTATATATATATATATATATATATATAAACTTTTTGAATACTAAAGGTAAAGTATTGCGACCGTAAAACAAATCTAACCTGAAATGCTGATGGATGTCGACGTCTCATTAACCCCCGAATCCTAAAAAGTGGTAGTTTTAATGCCGTCAGTCTGTGTGTATGTTAAACTTAAAATTAAGAGTAGTTTGAAAGAGTAGAGTGAAAAGAGAAAAAATCGATTTTCTAAAAATCGGCTATAACAATTTTGATTAAAATTCGTATCTAAGCGTTGATTGAAATTATAAATTAGCTGCCTATTTTCATTCTCCCATGAAATTAACTTATAGGGTGCTTTACAGAAGCGAAAATGTTCGTATCTCCACAACTGTTTAAGATACTAAATAAATTTCCATTGCAAAATTATAGTACTATTAAAAATTAAAACCGTTTATGTGAAATATATATTTTATAAAACCAACCGTTTCTGAGATATTGGAAAATATATTAATACAGTTTTGTGAGCTATAGTTGTAAAGATATACTACTTAGGTTTTACCGCAATAATTCTCCAATGCCATAGAGTAATTGAATATAAGTAAGTCTCTCAAACAGTTTAAGTTATTTTTCCTTTAACCTCTTAGGATAAATGTTTGTACAACAATGATCTAGCTCCCTCATTTTAGACTCAATAGTAATAATAATAATAATAATATTTTGCACCGCGCCTTACAACCCGTTCGGGTTATGCGCTTTAAGTACTAATTACTCTAATGGATTAGGAATTGGGAAGGTTGAATTAGAGGAAGTGAACCCGCAATTGCGTGGAGGGAGAGTGGAAAACCATTTAGGGAAAACCACCCCAGTTCACCCGACCGAGATTCGAACCTCGCTCTCCCCGTCCTCAGCAGTCTAGCTTCAACACGACAAGCGCAACTCAATAGTCAATATTTACATTTTTTTAATGGTCAAAATTCATAAATGAGAATTTAATAGCAATGCGATGACTTTAAGATGTGCAACACCTAATAATATGTCAAAATTTTAGCCGGAAGTCGAAATTTTTATACAAAGTATTGATCCTTATATACCCAATATTGATCTTTTTTATTAGTCCGAGCATACAAATGAGGAATTAATTTTTTAAAGTTAAAACTTTAAAATTTAAAATCGGGACTCAAAAACATGTTTTATTTTTGGGTTTGCTAGTGTATATTATTTTGTTGGACATATATTACGAGTTTTGTGTATATATCTCCATTTTTAAACAATAGAGCGAGAAAGTCCGTTTGGAGTTCAGTACTATTTATTTCTCTTGACATGAGAAAGTAAAAACAATGAAAAAGGAGTCCGTAAGTTAGACATACCAATGAAGAAAATAATAATAATCTCAAATAAACGTGCTACCCACTTCGTTGGCCGCATAATCCAAGCCGCTATTCTCACAATAGACTAAACTTCCAAAGATGGGGAGATCGATGTTCGATACCGGTCAGGTGTACTGAGAGTATTTTATACTAAATGTTTTCTCACTTTGTATTTCGTTACACACAAATGAGGGTACACTTCCTCCAAATTCAACCTTCTCCGTCCCTAACACCTTAGTGTAATTAGTACACAAGAGTATAACCTGAATGTGTAGTAAGACGCAATTCTAAAGCCAATTTGTTTCTACTTATTATGTGCTATGTTGAACCATCCGGTATATATTCCTCTGATTAATCGCAGAACTAATCTGTATTCAAAAAGAGAAGCCGACATCAGGTATTCTCCGATGAAGGAACAAGGATGTTTAAGCCCCAAGTGTATGTTTACTCCTCCAATCCCGTTCCAGGAAGAGCAGAAACATTCTAGTCGTCTGTTACTTAAACATTCACGAGCACCTGTGAGGTCGGCTCAAGTTGGTTGTAATTAGCGCTACACTGAGCTCTAATGACTAAACTTCGGGTAAGAGGTTGCCTTCTAGCTGGAGGTTAGTAGGGGGGAGATGAAGATTATCCCTGCTTTGTGACTTACACACGAACTTCAATCAGGGGAACTATGGCAGCACTGTTCAACGACTGTCAAGGTGTTGCCTTGTTTTGCCCTCCTTAGTCTTGGAGTAATTAGACGGTGATGGAATGCTCCCAAAAGCGCTGTCAATATTATCGACCAGCATTGAGGTACACGGCTTTTTCCTGGGGAAAATATTTTAGTATAAAAAAGTAAAAAAGGTTAAAAAGTTGTGTAATTACAAAAAATGTATAGAAAGTAGATTTTACACAAAATTAAAATACTAAAAGGTGTAAGTAAAAATGATAAAACGTTTAGAAAGGATTAATAGTGTTAAAAGGGCATTATGGGGGAAAATATTAATCTATTGTGTTAGGGTAGAGAGGTGTTAGAAGATGCAAAAAGGGCAAAAAGTGTAGAAATATTAAAAAGTATATTAAATAAAAATTATTTTAGCCTTTTTTACCCCACTAAGCACGCTTAAACTTTTAATCCAATTTACCCTTGTGATCCATTTTTCTTTTTTTTTCTTTTTACCCTTTATACACAGTATTGCCCTTTTTAACCTTTTTAAACTTGTTATCCCTACTACTCCTTTTAACTTTTATATCCATTTTATTTGTACTAGATTTATTTTTCCTTTGTACCCTTTTTGCTTTTTTGTCCTTTTTGGCTCTTTTTCCGTTTCTGACCTTTTTATCTTTTTAAACACTTTTAATCCTTTTAAAATATTTTATCCTTTTTAGCTACAGCCTAAAATTCATGAGTAGAGAATACGCTGAGCATAGGACTAATACTGGATAGTTCAGTGGTATAAAATTGGTGCGCTAAAACAAACGTCCTGAGCTTAATTCCCGTGTCCAGGTGACATTTTTCAACTAATTTATATTAATTAAGTTAGTAGTAATGCATATAAGAAGGAGTAATTTTCTTTAAGAAAGCCCCCCAATCTAGACAACTTTAGGTACATCCTAGGGAATAAATATTAAGCCCTCGATTTTTCGTACCAACTTTACAGAAGCTATTTAATCAGCCTTCCACTCTTTGTGAGAATGTCCTAAGACAGATTATCGAAATGTTTGCATCGAGAAGTCCATCTTACGTAAAGGGAGTTTTACTACACCGAGAATATATTACTTCCTCTTGTCCGTAAGAAGCTATTCATAACGGTCGGGGCAAGGCCCTTTGTCCAAAGTTTGATCTATAGAGAAGAAATTACTCAGCACAGTTCAAGAGGAATATTGGGTCCTTGATGAATCTGGAGGTTTGTGGAGGAAGCGGTAGGAGGTTGGGAAGGTGGAAGTTCGCTGAAGGAGGTATTGGATGCTTTCATAACTGATATGGACTTTCTTGTGTCTTTCCCAAAAAAATATGTATGTATATATATAGTTGTCAATGTTTTTGAATTATCTCTTTTCGGCGAATGTTTTTAAATTTATTTCTCTTAAATACACCAGTATTGTATACGATATATTTTACCCGAGCTGTGTAGAGTATTTTAAAAACAAAATCAATTTTTTTAACAGTAAGTACACTCCATTGATCCTTAAAGTTAGTGGTATGATAACACTATGGACTTATCTTATAAATTACTAGCATAAGTACCCGGAGTTGCCTGAGGTAGCCCTTTTCTTTGCTTCAAACTGACAGAGAAAAATATATCTTTGTATTATTTGTCCCAACCCAGTTTTTAATATATTTTTAAAAATCTAGTAAAAAATTTAAAATTACAGCTTTGAAGTGCAAATGATCGTGAATAGGGGCTAGTCACTTTAAAATTTCAGCCCTTCTGCTTGCGGTAGATTTCACGCAATGCTCATGACAAACAGATAAACTCTTCATTGTATTAATAAATAAGATACCATTGTTGAACCTTTCACGTTAGGCTACATACATTTCAGGGTAGGTGGAGAGTACATAATTTTTATTTTCAGTTAGTTAATATTTTATTTTCCTTTATAATTTTGACTTTAAAAGGCCTGATATAAGTAAGACGAAACTTTGTCATAAATAAATTACGAACGAGCAGTGGCGTAGAAAAATTGGGGTCTCGAATTTGTTGTACGCACCTTTAGAGGTAGGTCTTCAAAAACATATAAAAACCTAATGTTAAAGTTTTTTACTTGTACTACAGTTTTAATTGTACATGTCATCAAACAAATACTGTATTTTTTAATGAATACTTAGATATTTACCTTCAAGATACACCTTGTAAAACTTCCGATTGTAAAATTAACTTTGTTAATATTCCAACTACTGTACTTATTTTCTCATATATTCATATTGGTATTGAAAAACAAAAAACGTTTCTTGGAATAAACCGAGTAAGTGTGGTCTAAGAAAATGAAGCATACATTTTTGTTATTACCTCTAAGACCCTACTTGAGGAATCACCCTAATAAAAGAGCAGCTTAATTAACAGAACTATCAGAAGTGAAGTTTGTAGTTTATGCAGGTAGGGGGTACACACCTTCCCCACCCCCCCTAGAATTTGTTAGTGGACCCTCCCTAGAAAATGAACTTTCCACGCTCTTTCATATGAGTCAGAAACAAACCAAAAAACTCGCATCAAAACAAGTATTATATTTTGTTGTCTATCAATAATAATTGAATTGATTTAGGTTTACTAAATCTTAACGTCACATCACAGAATTTGAGAAATGTTCTAAGATATTCTTGGATTATTGTTACTTTAAAATTAAAGTTTATTAAGCTAATATAACATATTTAACAAATTTCCAGCTCTCATAAGGTCCACATACTAATAATTCTATTTTTAAATACAAATTACTTTTCAAGTATTAATGCATTATACTTAAAAATTACTTTTACGTAAGGCATCAGACTTAACATCCCACATCACCGTGGCTGGTTCATTATGGAGGCTTACAGGCTCGGGGATTCTAGGTCAGATCTCAGGGAGGGGATAAACTAATTTATTTTATTAGTTTATGTTTTTAATCTGGTATCATGATATTTTAAGCTGTGGTGGTAGGTAAGGCTGTTTGTTCAGAAATAAAGACAACCTATTTGTATTCAGTTTTTTTAAAAAAAAGCTAGTTGCTAATAAATAAGAAGGTAGGTGCTATGAGAGTAATTAAAAATTATGCTCCAAAATATGTATTGGTTAATATCATTAATAGTAATTATGTGAACAGAACACCTCGCTCCCTTCATTCAAAATATGATAAGTATATCATGTTAAGAATTATGTAATGTTCATATTGTTACTACAGTCTTATCATTTCTCTTTGGATTTAAAGGTAAATTATGTTCTATAACTTTATCTTGTATTTTTAAGTATCCCTAAAAGAGAGCAGTATTGTGATCTTAAAAGAAATCTAACTTGAGATTTTGATAAATGTCAACGTTTCATGACCCCCTGAAACCGAAAAGTGGTTTTTGTGATGTTCTCTGTCTGTATTTCAGAATATAGCTGAAACCATTTTACCAATAAGGTTAAAACTTGGTATCTGAGGTATTAATGGTTCAGAGGGCCTTATAAAATTAGACATCCAACCCTATATTAAAGGGTCTTTACTGAAAGGTAAAAAATATAGAATCGATTTTCTCAAAAGCTACTCAAACGGCTAAATTTTTGTATATAGGCATTGTTTAACATTACAAACCAAATGGAAATTCTTGTTTTCCCATTAAACTGACTTAAAAGGCTCTTAAATGAGCAGAAATTTCCAATGTTGTTAATATAAACACAACTACAGAATGATTCAATCGGGGCTGAAAACCTATTATGTGGAAAATATTAGATGAGCGAGAAACACGTTTGGAACTGTTCTTTATTTCATGACGAAGCAGTAGACTCGGAAGAATATGTCTTCCCGCCTGCTCTCAATCTGGGTGCCACATTGACGCGCCATCTTTCTGGACATTAGCAGGGGAATGTGTCTCGTCAGACAGTGTAAGCGAGTTGGTGGAAGAAAGATGGTGCATTCAATTGAAGTGCGTGTATATTAATTTTGCGTCAGTACTGGATGACCGGTTTCTTCAAAAAAATGTCAGAGGGAGTTTCTGAATAAATTTGTTAGGCATACACCACCCACCAGAACCACTATTTTGAACTTGGTAAAGAAGCTAGAGAGAACGGGATGCTCAGTGGTTCCACATACCGGTCGATTGTCCAAGATTATGGACACAAAACAGGATGTGCAGCAACAGTTATTGGCATCCCAAAAAATATCTCGTCGGAGTATATCCTAAGAGACTGAACAATCATATTTGAACTATCAAAGAGCAGCCAAACCGGCACATATTAAGTCGCACCGTATCACGGCTGCGTATGAGTTACAGCCAACCAATCTTTCAAAGCAACTGGCGTATTTTCAATGGTTTGATTGAGGATTTGAAAGACATCAGACGTGCAATTTCTGCCATAGACGTCACTACGCTACATCGCGCATTCGCCAATATGGAACGTTGGGTAAATATGTGTCCAGACGCTAGTGGTGGACACTTCCAGCATCTTCTATGAAATATTCCTACTCGCTATTGGCCAATGTATGTTTTACATTATTCAAATATGACTTTACAATCATGAATTTGTAATAATCCCGTTTTATTGTATTGATTTCTTGTACATTTAAATGTAGGTTGTGTCAATTTTATTTAGTCTGACTGTATTATTGTTGTTTCATTTCCGTACACGTGAAAGCAGTTGATAGAGAAGATCATTCAGTTTGCTTGTTTAAAGCCCTCGCGATAATTAAAGAAAAAAACCTCACACTGTATGTGCGAGAAAGAGCAATATGCTTCATTTGTAAAATATATATATTTTTTTATGTTATTTCTCTAGAAGTAGTTTTACTTATGTCCGTAAGAGTTTAGCAGCTCTCGGGCACAATCTGAGTTTGAAGCCTTATAATTAGTTTTTTTTTTTTTACTGTACAGAGTTGTTACCTGTCGATTCGGGCAAAGACATGTGTGTGCCGATATTAAAAATTCATAATGATCTATATATAAAGTGAATTAACTTTCAAACATGTTTTTTTTTCGACTGCTAAACAAAAATTATTTCTGTAATTTCTAAATAAAAATTATACCAAATAACATAATAAAATGTGTTTAAATGATAAAATACTCAAATCGCAGATCGCAGGTAGGTGTTCAAGATGGCGTATCGCGAAAAGTTAGTTAAAAAATGTTTTCATTCCCAAGTGAATCACCTGTATTAAAAAGACGAAATAATGTATTCTTGTATAGCTGTAGTGCTGTAAAAGTTTAAAAAAAACTAATCTGGAATATATATTTATAAAACCTATAATTTCTGAGATAGATACAAACAAATATATGTTTTATGGAATACTTGGAAATATAAAATTGGGTGTTATGCTGATTGGTAGATAAAGATGCTCTTCTTTCCTCCATATTTCTGTAACAGTGTACATTATTACATATTTGCGCGTTTATAGAGTGATTCATCAACAGTGTATATAAAAAATCACAAATATTACTAGTTTTTATTAAAAGTCCCCATTTCAAGTTTAAAGAGAGAGAAAGTCTGTTCAGATCTCCGTACCATTTATTTTCCTTGGTGGTCAAGTTAGACAGAAAACAAATTATATTATTTTCAAAAGTAAAATAAATTAAAATAAAATAACCGTGGTTCACGTGGTTTAAAAAGTTACTTTAACAATATATGTCATAATTTTAAAAATATGCCCTAGATACTTGAGATTTGCTATTAAACGACACATATTGGGAATTTCAACCATTTTGGAATTGATATCCAGGTTGAAAGCTTTGTACAATGTATATATAATCGTTTGGCCTTAGTCCAAAAAATATCCCTGATACCTTTCACTAAGATTGTTACATGCATTTGACAGTTATCAGGATGCAAGTATCCGGACAGACAGATTTAATGACAAATGGTCGAGTTAAAAATGAACTCGGTAAACTACTTTTAAATTATATGTCACTAATGTTTCAATTCAAGAGTTAGAGAGAAGAAAGGAAGATTTAGTAAATTTAGTAAATTTATCCATATTTATTTTTAGAGATGTTGGTAAAACCAGTGTAATAACTAATAAGTGTAAAAACACACCCATAGCACCCTGCTGAAGTTCATACCTTAGCTTCCTCCCATAATTATTTAATGCTAGCTCAACGTCTCATACCACGTGATCACCGGTGATGGTAGGAGTACATTCAAACAAGCTACTATATTGTATCACATTAATATTGTATCTTGATTTTTTTTTAACTTTTTTTCTTTCTAATATAATCGACTAAAGTAGAATATTAAACCAGTGGAGACGATCTGATTTGTTTTTGCCATGGAGTAAATCAAGCTTATCTTGAAACGTGATTAGCCTCTAGAGTTGAACAATGAATCATGGTTTAAAGAGGTATTTAGCCAGCAAATGGGAACCATTAGTCTTGTTTTCTTGTCCGTTCACGCTTTCGAAGGGGTTTGGGGAAGGAGAAAAAAAAGTTCCGGTACCAGCGACGTAAAACCAAAACTGCCTTATAAAAAGGATACACGTTCAGTTCATTCGCGTGAGAGCAACAAAAAACACAGGGCTGACGTTTATCTTGTTGTTAATTGGCTGTTTCTTAAACGGGGAAGTATAACCCTTCACTAGTGACACAAGAAGAGAATTGGCTGGAGTCCAGTTCAGTTGGTGAACACATCGGTGGTGTGAAGTTTGTTTGCTCATGCGCGTCTTACTACCCGTATAGGATATTGGAATATATACCCTAACGACCCACTTCGTTGGTCGAATGGGTTAAGGTGCCACTCGCTAGAGCAGTAGGGATGGGTGTTTATATTAAGTGCAACCAAAATAGTGTTAAAAGGAGATTAGAAATATTATTTAAAAATTACACGTGGAAAACTACACTTCTATTTACCTTACCTGGAGTGCAGATTCAACCTCTTCACCACAGATAATCTAGAATAGTGCGAGGCTTACGCCTTAAACCAGATGTGCCAAACTAATTTAGCCATAAGGGCCACATTAGAATATTTAAAATGTATGGTATGGTAATCCTCACGGACTTTCTCGTTCTATTGTTTAAAAATGGAGATACTCAAAACTCGTATAATATGTGAAACGAAATAATATACAATAGCAATCCCAAGCATAAATTTCACTATACTTACGTAAAACATTTTTTGAGTCCCAGTATTAAATTTTATAGTTTTATTTCTAAAGAATTAATGTCCTTATTTGTATGTTTTGACCATTAAAAAAAATCGATTTTGGGTCCCACAAGTGTAAACACTTCGTATTAAAATGTTGACATCCGGTTAAAATTTTAACATTTTATTAAGTGTTCCACTCCGTCAGGTCATGCATTTCTATTCAATTCCTCATTTATAGATTTTGACAAATAAAAAATGTAAGTAAGTCTTAACTATTGAGTCTAAAATGAAGACGATAAATCATTGTTGTACAAACAATTATCCTAAGAGGTTAAAGGGAAAATAACAAACGTTTTGAGAGACATACTTATATTTAATTACTCTATGGCATTACAGAATTGTTGCGTTAAAACTTAAATAGTGTCTCTTTACAATTAAAGCTCACAAAATTGTATTAAAATATTTGCCAATATCTCAGATACTGTTGGTTTAGAAAAAAAATTCAATAAAAGTTTTTAATTTTCAATGGTACTACAATTTTGCAAAGATAAGTTAGTTAGTATCTCAAATAGCTGCAGAGATACGGAAATTTCCACTTCTGAAAAGTACCCTTAATGTCATTTTCATGGGAAAATGAAAATAGTCAGCTTACTTATGATCTTAATCAACACATAGATACGAAATTTAATCAAAATCGTTAGAGCCAATTTTGAGAAACTCGATTTTTTCCATTTTTATTAAACTACTAGTATTTATTTTGGGGTTAAAAAGACAAAGAGAGACGGCATTGCAAAGACCACTTTTTAGGGTTTGGGGATAATGAAACGTTGACATCCATCAACATTTAGGGCTAAATTATTTTCACTGTCTCAATAATTTACATTCAGTTTTCGAAAAGTTATAAAAGATATAAATTTTCGTATAGATTTTAGGTTATTGGTTCTATAAAAATAAGTTTCTTATAAAATATTTGTATTATAATTTTATATACATATTTTCAATGATAAGTAATTTCATATCTCAAATAGTTTCGGAGATATGATAAGAAATGAGAATTTACGCATCAGACCGGAGCCTTTAAAGTCATTTGGCCGAAATATTTAGAGTAGCCATTTTGTTTACAATATTTATAAATGTTTAGTTATGAGATTTTAAGAATTCATTTTTTTTCTTTTTGGCATTCAGTAAACTACCCTTAATTTTAGAGTTAGATATCCAATTCCAAAAACGCCTCGGGGGAACCCATTGAAAACCCTAGATACCAAGTTTTAGCCCAATTGGTAAAATAGTTTAGGTTCTAGTTGAAGGTACAGACAGACAGATGGAAATTCAAAAACCACTTTTTCGGATTCGGGGAGTCATTAAACGTCGAAATTCATCAAAATCTCGAATTATATGTTTTTGACGATAACAATATTTTCTTACCTGTAAGATAGCAATAAAGTAAAAATGTCAGGGTCTTACCTAAAAAGAGGTATTTAGTATTTTTATTGTCCTAACCTAACATCAAATTATTACCAACAGAAGACCAGGTGTTGCTCGGGGTAGCCACGCAATTCACATTTACTTCAAATAGACATAAAAAATATCTTCATTTTAGTTCTCACAACACAGCTTTTAATAAATGTAGAAACAATTAAATCAAAAATTTTAAATTCTAGCTCTTATGCGCATAGGGGCTAGATAAAATCCCTTTTCTATTTGCTAACAAATGTGTCTGCCATAAAAAAAACCTCGCTGGTGTTTGTCTCCATTTTGAGATAAATCAACTGTTAAAATAACCCCGTACTGCCAAACATTGCACATATTTTGGGTAAAGATTCGACAATTTTTGGGAATTATTAATCCTCTAAGAAAGAGTATAAGGTTCACATTCCAAATTTATAAGGGTTAAATTCCTTTAAAAACGCCTCGGTGGCCAATTGGTCTAACGTGCTAATTTAGTGGTAAGATATACTGCCATAAATGTGGAGGATTAGGTTTGATCATGGTCGGGTAAAGTGAAGGCTGTTTTCCCTAAATAATATTCCACTCTCCCTCCACCCAAATGTGGGTGAATTTTCTCTAAATCAAGCCTTATTAGTCCCTATTCCATTAGTGTAATTAGTATATAGGAGTATAACCCGAGTCACTAGTAATATGGGGTGGTAAAAAAATAATTTACTTTTATCAAAATGACAATCTAGAATCTCCAGATCACATGAGTGGTGTCATGACTTCCCGAAACATAAATAACAATTTCCTCATTGAAATTTTATCAATTTGCCAATTATTACCAATCTTCCGGTACAACCAAATTTACTAATACACAATACAATGAGGTTATGAAGATAGATCGTATGAAATAGATAGTAAAGGTACCCACATTAGCGTTGGGGAAAAGTGGGAAATCACTTAGGATAAAGCATCCTCAATACCTCCTGCTTGGATCCGAACTCTGACCTTCCCATCAGAGGTAAGCAAAATTAGATGAGTTTAACATTTAATCCAAGTGCTCACCAATTCCAGTAGAATGAAAACTTTAGAACTTTGAAACCTTTGCCGATATAAATAGAAAGGTATGTTCTAGGTTTTCTTTTAAACATAACTCAGAATGTGTTAAGTTTTAGTTAAACTAAGTTTATATGCATACAGTCCAAAACATTATTATATACTTTTTATATATTCTCTGATATGTATCATGTAGTATCGAGGTTCAATACAATTAGTTAGAACACATTCTACAACACAGAAACATTTTTTCAGCCCCTAGGAGATAGAAAAAGACAATGTGTTCTGCTGCTCATTGAACCGTTCACAATAAAAGACGGAGAATATATTTCATAAACAAGTCATTAGTCAAGTAAATGAATTGTTAAACGTTACTGTGCTGATATTCGTTAGTCTGAGCGGAACGAAGGCGCCTTTTAAAAGAGAGAAAAGAGTTTTTTTTAGTATTCTCATTTATTAGCATGGATTAAAGAGAGAGGAATAGGTTTTATGAATTGAAAAATTTGCATTTGTCCCTTAAGAAAACTACTATTAATCAATTAGTTTTAGTTCATTCGTGGTCATTTTTAAATTGGAAAATTACTAAAAAATAGTTCCATACCTATCCATAGGGTAAAATTATAAAAGTCACATCTGCGGTCACATGGTTTAAAGCGTTACTCTACTGTCGAATAGGATTGCACGTAAAAATTAGTGGATCGATATTTTAATCCCAGTAAGATATATTTAGGGTGTTTTTTCCTAAATGATTTACCACTCTCCTTCTAAGCAAATAAGAATACATTTCCTCTAAGTTCTTCTTTTATCATTACTAATAATGAGGTGTGACCTTTCAGAAATTATTAATAAATAACTTTCCATAAAAAAATTTAGAAATTTGTAAACATTCCTCAAACTTTTTATTTTAAACTAACCGTATTATTTTCTTCCTTAATTCTAAAAATGAGCTCAAATTATTTCATATCAAAACATGATAACGAGTAGTAGTGGTTTTTTGATCCGTTTTAGAGGTCAAATGGTCCAATAGCTCGAAATCCATCACTCTCTCAAGAAATTAGAATGTCGATGACGGATATATCGAGGCTTGCATCAAGGTTGGGTTTATCAAATGAGGTTTTTCCTACATGTTTTTACACACTCCATCCACGCAAATGTGGAAACACTTATCCTTAGTTCAATATGCCTCATCCCTAACACATTATTGGAATTATTGTATATGCGTACAGCCCAAACAGATAATAAGACGTGGCGTTAAAAAGAAAAGCAATTAATACTATTTTCTGAAAAAAAATAGACCTAGTGATTTATCACTTCCTAGTCTACATTTTTCCATGACTATAGTAATAGCAGGCTTATATAGTTGATCTCTCTCTCCGGTGGTGGATCAACATCGAAGGCTCGACACGTGACAGCTTGATTTATTGATAATGTGTGTGAGGTACGTCGACCCATACCGAGGGTGCGACCAGGGACATGTAATAACTCAACTCCAAGTACACTACAGTTCAAATAATGACATTGACACGTAAGCTTTCCAAAGAATAAATATGTTCGTACTTTGGACGAATTTACTGATCTTACTGATGAGAGCATAAAAATCACGTCTGGTTTTTTAGTTTAAAAAAAATGTATGCTTAAAATTTTTATTTCTCACTACCTCCAAGTATTTATTTTTCCCACATATTTGTACCCATTAAGGCTATACGCATATTTACTAATTATGTTAGCGAGGTTTGCGATTAGTAAGGTAAAATGTTAAATGAAATGTACCCTAATTCACTTAACGAGAGGGAAACCATTTAGGAAAAATAAATGGTACGGTGTTCCGCACAGACTTTTTCCCTTTAAACTTAAAATAGAGCCACTTCTCAAAAACTCGTAATATTTGTGAAACTAAATAATATACATCATTGTATAATCAATCCTTCAAAGAGTATAAATTAAATAAAAACACTGTTACAGAAACATTGAAAAAAGAGGAATATCTCTGTCCACCAAGGAACATAAAAGTTGATATTAATTTCAGTGTTACATAAATAAATATATATGTTTGCTTACAGTTAAGAAACTACTAGTTTAATGAATATATATTTCAAATAAAATATTTTCATTTTTAACATTAGGTAAACTTTACGGTGGTAAGTTATTTCATATTTGAGATAGATTTTGTGATAAGATAAAGATTGAGAAATTCGCTTATATAAAGAACCCCTAATTGTGTTGCTACATGAGAGAACACTGAAAAACTTTGCAGAAATTTTGAAATCTCAGATTATTTATAAAGGGTTTTGATTTTTTTTAAATACTGCTTTAAACAAAATGTAGGTAAAAGTTATAAAAATATTTATGGCCAGTTAAAAAGTTTAAATTCTCAATTTTTTTTTTTTTTTTAGCTTAACGATGCTTTGCGCGAAAATGTGTAGTTCAATGATTAGATAAAAAGGTTGGAAACCTATATCTAACCTTACTCTATCAAATAAAGTCATTGTTTGGTCATAATATACAATTTTAGGATAGAGTGGGATTGTTATAGAAAGTTTTATGTCAGCTGTAACAAATTTTTTTAAACACTTTAAACTTGAAATTTAAACTTTTAAACTAGTCAGAGATTTCATCCACATTTTAGTGATAACAATATTTAAAATCATCAAACCACTTCATAAATAATTCGGGATATCTTAATATCTGAAACGCTTTTCAGTGCTCTTCCATGTAGCACCCATAAAGTCATTTTCACAGAAAAACTAGAGTAGGCTATCCGTTTGGCTTTTAGTGTTAATGTCTAGAACCAAAAT
The DNA here is from genome assembly GCA_902151425.1 of Timema shepardi. Taxonomy (NCBI): domain Eukaryota; kingdom Metazoa; phylum Arthropoda; class Insecta; order Phasmatodea; family Timematidae; genus Timema; species Timema shepardi. The sequence goes on along the minus strand of CABFVX010000209.1, from coordinate 162,601 downwards.
TTAATCAAAATCGTTAGAGCTAATTTCTATAAAATTGATTTTATCTCTTTTTGAACTTCAGTAAACTATACTTAATTATATTGTTAGGTATCTAATTGCATAAAACCTTCAGGAGAATCTTATGAAAACCATAGGTACCAGGTTTTAGCTCACTCTGTAAAATGATTTCCACTCTAGGCTGGTTTTTACAGACATACAGACACAAAGATGGATGGCATCGCGAAAAATACTTTTTCAGTTTCAGAGGGTCATTAAACGTCTACGCTTATCAAAATATTGAATTCAATTGCTTTTTATGAACACAATAATTCTCTCTTCGACAGGTCGAGAGAAGGTAAAAAATATTGAGTAACTTCCACATGGGTTTGAATTCCAACTTCTCCATCACCGTAATGCTAGACTAAATGAACGTTATATTTAGACCAAATGTCCATTGAGGCATGTGTTTCCTATTAATAATCTATTTGTTGGTTAAATAAGTATTAAAATAGTCTCAAAATAGAATGTAAATCTCTAAAAAGTAAATATATATTTTCCTTACATTTGAAAACCCATACACATGAACGAATGGTCTAACTCAATGGCTGCCAAACTTATGGAGTATGGGAACTACCTTCAAATCTTCAAAATTGTTTCGCAAACTACATAAAATTAAAATAAAAGGCCATATCATATATTAGACAAATGTGTAGCCTGTCCAAAGGCCATCATACATGTGTACAGACTTAATCGGAGTTTATTGCTAGAATTCTATGTTATTAAATCTATATAAATATTATTAACATCTTTAAAATGCTAGACAATACCATATTATTAATTTTTCAAACAAAACCTTAGCCAAATATAAATAAAATAACTTTTTGCCTAACTTACTGAGAATAACGGCATTCACTTACGAGCACATAATTTTCCCTTAATTGTATGTGCGTAAAACCTCACTCAGTTGACCTCTGTGGCGTTGGGGTAATGTTCTCACCTCAGAACCCAATGTCCATGGGTTCAAACCCAGATGGGGTTGGCAGATTTCTCTTTAACAATCAAAATCTGTAACACAACTTCCTTCGGAGATGAAGTAAGGCTGTCGGTTTCTTAACGATTGTGACATGTAAAGGAACTTGTAAGATATGTGAAAATACCTTTTTCCACAAAAATGGTACACCCTTTCACTCTCGCTCATAGAAATCTTCATCTGTTGATATAAACACTTGGTTCAGAAAGTGTACGTTAAATACCTCAAATAAATAAAATGAAACTTCTCACTTCTATTCGAATGCTACTTCCAATATGAACATATATATTTTTGTGCAGGCCACTTAAAATGCATTTGAGCTACCCTTAGTTTGTGGTAGACAGATTAGCATCCCCTGGTCTAGCTCATTAGACTCGTACCTATTTCAAATACTCACCATTTACGGAGAGGTCAAGATTCATATACCAGGTATTTACACAGGAAATGAATTATCTCATTTAATTCACCACAAAATTTATCCTCCCACTGATGCTGGTGTGCACTTCATCTTAAACTACCCCCCACCCTGTACGCCCACATATTTACATTAATATCCCGAGTGATTATTATTATTAATTGAAGTAGGTGTATTTAACAAGCATTTTCTATTATAACAGCACACGACTTATAAAATAAATTAAATCTATAGTAGAAACAATCCCCAACCTTCTGGCTGTTAATGGATCACTAATAAAGTGTAAACCCACATTTCACAAATGATAAATTTTGTGGCCACGATGGTAATTGAACTTGGGACCCTTATCTCTATAGTCATACAAGCTACCCGCCTCAATATATGAACATTTTACATCTCTAAGTATCAAGTTTAAACAAAACCCATCAAATTGTTTCAGTTGCAGCAACAAAATTTGATCTAAATTGGTAAATCAAAACAGAGGTGACTCACTAACTGACTTTGATATTAAAAGTAGAATTTTTTTTCTGGCTTAGAGTATTCATAATGATACCCCTTCGATGGTGCCAAAATTTGTCTATATTATCTAATAGACTAAGTTGGGGAGAAGAAGCTATCTTACTGCTAGACTGGATTAAAGGAATGAAAAGGCATCTAAAAATTTGGAAAAAGCTGTTAATTGTGTAATAAATAATTAGAAGACGGATAGTGAAAGAATTTAATTTAATAAAACAGAACTTTCTGAGATATTGGACATTCAAAGTTCATGTGAAAAGGAGTAGGAAAATACATATTTCAATAAATTACTAAATAAAACTATTTTATAACAAAACTTGTTTGAAAAAATATACACAGTGTATATGTAAGCCTATATTTACAAAACTATTATAAAGTGGTTAAAAATAAATCTTCTTTGTGATTTAGCACATTTTTCGTCTATGCTAAGCACCAATTTTTTGCTAATTTTAAATTGATTCCAGTTTTTGGGGTCACATGACTAGGGTCACCACAAGTGATTTGTCACCAGCTTTAACATGGTAAATGCAATGAATGTCCCATATTGTTCTCTACTGTAATTTATATAATATACTACCATAGTGAGGCTAGGTGCTCCCTCTGAAAGCCTAAGGTAATTCAAGTAAACATATAGATCCGTGAGGCATTAGGTTCAATCCAAACACTCTGCCCAAAGATGGTTTTCCAATGACTAAGGGCTTTCTTTGATCCTAGGGATGGTGTAATGCCCTTCTAAAAGCTATCTACCTCCTAGCTCTTACTGCTTTGAGTATCGTATGTTTATAGGCTTATACTTTTGTGTAGCCATATGAAATAGAAAATCTATTTTTAATTAAGTTTATATCCATATAGTCGGATTGCCATAGAAATAAATATTCAGAGGATAAATGCAAAGTAGCCAATATTGAGAAAATAGTGGTATATTTAGATTACTTTGTCCAAATTGCAAACGTATGTCAAAGAGGACAGCAAAAAACACTTGACTTGGCTTATGAATGTATAGAATATTTTTTACTACATCTTACTACCCGCTAGTTATACAAATATATACATTAATGGGGTAGTATATTTAGTAAATGTACCCGCCATGGTGTGGGGCTAAAGCTAGAAACCAATAAATAAAAAACACATTCTACGTACACCAGGCAGGGATTTGAGCTCCAGCCTCCCAGTCATCGTCAAACCAGACTAAACTAGTTTTAAGTTTATTAAACTGGCCCACCGATGTGAGTAAATAGTTAACACCTTTATTTTGAAAGTACTAATAAAAATAATCTAAATATAAAGGTATTGAATGGAAAGTGAAATGGGGAGAGACCATTAGAAGACCTAGACGCAGATGGGTGGATAACATAAGAAAGCCCTAATGACCTCAATGTGTCGATGGGCCTTAAAACCCTAATAATAATAATAATAATAATATAAGAAACATAAGAATGGACCTGAAAGAGATAGGGTGTAATGAGGTGGACTGGATAGAACTAGCTCAAGGTAGGGATAGGTGGCGTACTTTTTAAGTGCTGTAATGAGCTTTTGAGTTCCTAATGCTATAGAGTAAATAGGGCCTAAGCAAATATTAGCTATCTACTTCTGCTAAAACAATGGATCAGTTTGTATGTCTGTCGGTTGTCTAAGATATATCTAACCCCCTAGCTGGTTGCGGTGCAGTTTATACTTTCTCGTGTTATTTTAATCTTGGAAAAATTCGATCTAGAAATCATGATGAATCATTACATTTTATGTGAACCCGAACCCAAAATAATGTATTTTACCATTTCTGTCTGTTTGTCTGACCTTGCATCCAAAACAGTTGAATGGATATTTTTTTAACTTTAAAATTAAAATTAAGACTAGTTTGGATTTGAGTAATATTTATTAGTTGCAAAATTTTATGAAAATATCTCAAACATTATATTTAAAATCTAAAATGAATATCTAGGATTTGTTGGATATGTTAAATGGCATTTTACCTTTGGATTTTGTTGATTGAATTTTTTAAAAGTTGAGATGTTTTTAAAACTTCTGTGGTTTTAAATGAGTATCTTAGGATTGTTTGACGTGACAAATTGCCTCAAATTAAGGGTGGTTTACTGATGAGTGATTCTTTTCAATTTCAAATTTTTCTAAAATTTGTTGCGATCCGATTTAAGATGATGAGGATGAGGACCCGTGCATGCCCCACGGTTGGGGAGCAATTATGTTGATACCATTTTTACCTTCACACGCCCCAATGTTGGTATACAAGTTGTCTTACTACGCAATTGCTATCACACGGCTATGTGATGATCCGATAATATGCCTAGCCCACTGTAGGATGTACTTATTCTTCTTTTCATTTATAATGGTTGAAATTAGTAGATTTCGATGTTCATATAGAATTTATTTAATTATTTATATTTTTAATATTTTAAATTCAACATTAAAATGACATAGTTTCACTCGTTTAACCGACTGACGTGGTGAGCCAGATCTAAAATATGCGTTCGGGGATTGCCATACTGGTGCGAGCGACTAAAATATAAGATAGAACACATTGGTTGTAACTAGAGTAGTTCGCGCGTCGCTCGCATGCCTGTCAGTCTGGCCGAGCCCTTAGAGTTACGCAGAAGATTTTCTAGACCCTTATATATGAACAACCCCTTGCTTCTTAGACCCCCCGTCTTTAGTGTTAAAACCAAACAATACGAGAGTTCTTGGCAGTCTGATGTTGTGAAGGCTAGCTTCCTATTGGGTAAAAGTTAGCCAACTCATCAGTTTTAAATAGAACGGAAGAGGTTTTTAAATAAAAAAAGTTTAAAACGTAATATATTTGAATTTACTTCTTAAAATGCCTTATAGGCTTGAAACTCAGTAAAATAATTAACAATTAATGAAAGTGGTATTTATAATGAAGATACAATTCGAATTTAGAAACTTGTACTGAAATTAAAATAGTTCAAATTTGCCTGGTCATCCACGGATGAAGTATTAAATTTTATATCTAGACACCGTTTATTAACTGGTTCAGAATGAGTATCTGTTAAATTTCTTACATTAAAACTAATTATGTATGCATATATTTTTTCTAAAACAAAATGATTTTATAGTAGTTTACTGATAACTGACATTGTTTAAAATAAGTATTTTAGTATTGTTTTACATAATCAATAATAATGTACCTTAAGTTTTCTAAAATAAATCAATTTAAGAATAGTTAACTTACAACAAATATAGAAAATTTGAAATATTTTGAAATTGACCCGGAATATTGATTTTAAAATGGGTATTTGGAAAAAAAAATCGTAATAAATAAAAATGCATTTATATAATTGAGAATTAAAAATAATTTTAGGGTATTTTACAAATGACTATTTTTAAAAAATTTAAATTTTTCAATATTATCTGAAAAACTTTATTTAAGATTTAAAAATAAACTTTAGTCTACTTTTTGTGATTAACTAAATAATATATTAATTTTAATGGGGAAAACATTTTTAAGCATAGTTTACTAAAAAAAAACATTTTTAATTTCTCTCGACACCTCGGAGAGGAAAATAGGCCTACTGTGATTGTCAAAATAATCGAACTCGAGATTGTTATAAATGTTGACGTTGCATGACCCCTCGAAAAAAAATGTGTTCACAATACCATCTGTTTTTCTGTCCATCTATCGGTCTGTTCCTCAGGCTAGAGCCGTAACTATTTTACCGATTGGGCTATAAAACTTGGTATCTGGGGTTTCCTTGAGGTCCATCCCAGGTGTTTTTGGAATTAGATATCCAACCCTAAATGTAAGGCTAGTTTACTGAAGGGCAAAGAGATAAAAATCTATTTACTTGAAATTAGCGTCAACTAGTTTGATTAAATTTTATATCTAGACGCCGTTTATTACTATGAACAAGATGGCGATTCTTATTTTCTAATGAAAATTACTTTGAGGGTGCTTTACGTGAAGTAAATTTCCAATTTTCATCATTTTTCTGCAATATACAAAATAACTTACAATGGTAAAATTGTTTTATTTAAGATACGTTTTATTATGTATGTTATCACGCTATTACTTCATTGAGGTGAGTGGTAAATAACAAAACTTTAAAAGTTGGTGAATATTTACCACTTAAAAGATATTTTTTCTGTCTTACTTGCTCAGCAGGGAAAAGTATCTAATTAAAATCCAAGGATAAACCATAAGAGATATTTTAGCCTGAAACCCAAAGAATAGTAATTAATTCAAAGAGCAATATTAAGACTGTATTAACAATAAGAACAGCCCCGACTATTCATATTTTGTGTGTCCCGTTATGATGTATATTTTGTAAATAAAGTTAGCGTGTATTTACTTACTGAACTAGCAATCACCATTTAACCAACATTGTCTACAAAAGCAGGATTTAATGTAAATTTTTATTTTTAATACGTAGTAGCACTGTACAGTATTAGGTAGTTAGACAAAAGTATGTATTTTTTATGGAACGTTTATTCTATTTTATTAACATCACTTTGTTTAGTACAATAGATAGGTAATTGTGACATTCATTTGACTTCTTATGAATTAATTAATTGCACTAGTTAAGTTTTAGTTGACTATCGTTGGCTTAGTATAGTATACTATATAGATAGATATTAGTTTTTTCTTTAAACTACTTTAATTTGCTCTGATATTCCCAAGCGTGTTACTGCAAAAGTTAAATAGCACGTGTACCTACAGTTGAAAATGTCTAAAAACCAAACATCCGTGTGTAACATAACAAAGCAATGGTCCACCATTTTTCTCTTATTGTTTGTGATGAGAGTACGATGTTTCGTAAGAGCTCGATTAATGCTCTATATAGGATTTTGACAGATCTTAGAAGCAACAATATGTTTATAAGAGGAGTCGCCTTATTGTTCTTAGGAGACTTCTGACAGACTGTATTGGTCATTCCATAAGGCACTAGAGCTCACGATATCAAGGTATATCTGAAAATATTCTATATATATTCTGACACGAAGAAACATTCCCTGTCGACAAAATATCCGTATTCACCTATGTGGAGACAACTTAAACATATTTACTGATATATTAATATTACTGAAACTTGACATTGGAATCCCCTAAAAGCACTAAGGCGAGGTATTTTTTGATAAACCCTAATAATGCGTTGCGCTCAACGATATCAAGGATTTAGTTCATTCTATGTATACAAATATACACTTCCTACAAAATAAACCTCGATTGTGGTTCCTAGAGCAAGCTGTTCAAGCTCCAAAAAATGAATCATTTAATAAAATTATCAATTACTGGATTTTAGACAAATTCTAACCACCATCCCGCACTTAAATTTCCATAGACACAGTATTGGATCGATAGGAAACTATTCACTACATTGGTGAATTCTCGAATTTTTTCATACATCTGGTCTACCCGGTCACACACTTGAATTAAAAGTGTAACTCACATAATTGTACTGAGAAGTTTAAACCCACTTAAACTGTGTAATGTGACTCATCTACAGATAAACTGTAGAACTGTAAAAGCGACACTCAGGACAAGTTGCACTACGGAAGAAAATCTCGTAATACCAAGAATCCCCATGATCCTATCTGACCTGCCCTTCCAGTTTAAATGCCTACAATTTTCTATCAAGTCTGGCTTTGCGATGACCGTCAACAAAGTGCAAGGTCAAACAAACACTGAAGGGGGCATGCGTTTATCACTGAGGAGAGTATTGGTCTCCCGGAAAAATATATATGGCGTTAGTTCTAGCAGCACCTGTATCTACTCGTTCCTGATAAAATCTCTAAAGTCGTTTAGAAAGAGGCTTTGTTTAAATGTTGTTCCTTTATTTCCGTATATTTACACAAATAGTCTATGTATTCTATTCTTAAAGCAAAACAATTATTCTGCATTGCATTTTTTGACTTTGCAGATACATCTTTATCAACTACAGAGGTGTGATCATTATAATATCTTCCTTAAACGTTGCGTTATTTATTCTCTGTATAAGGGCTTCATAACTTTATGACTAGAAATACTATTGTTCAAAACCGAATGTTTTTAAAACCGACATGAGGAAAGCCATAGGCAAAAGCTAGTCTTGTATAAAGTTGTTTAGTTATCATCCGTTTGGGATCAAACTAGGTTCATCTCTCTGACCGGAAGCTTGTCTGACCGGATGACCACAAACAATACACAGCCCTGACATTGATATAGTTGAGAATCAGACTGTACCGAGTAGAGCCACGCACTACTGAATGATAACCGACCGACCAGTAGACGAAGGAAATTCCAAGCAATTTTCCAGTTGATGACACCGCGTTGCCACACCCGCCAAGTGAAATGGTCATTACATCAGACATGGGAGCATTGAAAGGGGAATTTAGGGTGTATTCCTAAACAACAAGACCTTGACTACACACAGCAACATAATGGCCATCGCTTTCTCACTGTCTCCCTTACTCACTCCCTATCTTTTGTTTCTCTAGATCTTGGTACATTCTCTTCGATTTCAACTTCAACCTAATCCATTATATTATTCTAGCTGCTCTGCGTTTTAATACTCGGCCAGGCTGTCAACATATTTATAACATTGTGGTATATGCGTGTAAGGTATCATTTATAGAAACATTGCCAGTATTTTCTAATAGGGAGAGAGGAAAGCTCCTGGGGAGAACCACCCAAGGACACCTAACTGAGATTAGAACCTCAATCTCCCCGTCAAACCAGCTTATAAGTAGAAGACGCCTTCTTCCGTGAGCCTACCATCATGTTTATTTAGTAAGTTTAAATTGTTAAGTCACCATTCATTCAAGACAGTGTAAAATTAAAGGCACATCAACCTATCTATGAAACAATATTTTTTAATAATTACTATTTGAATAAAATTTAACATATTTTTTTAATATACCTTCGTCTTAAACTCACATTAGGCTAGATTGAGAAAGCGTTTTATTTTTCTAAACGGTAATATTCTACTATAGTTAAAAGAAGAATTGTGTAATATAATAAAGCTTTTTAAAATTCACAATAAAACCAACATCAAGAATGAAACACCCTCTCCAAGTTGCTAACACCAGCCTCAGTGGCGTAGTTAGCTAACGCGTTAGTTTCGTGTTGAGCTAGACTGCCGAGGATTGGGAGATCGAGGTTATAATCTCGCTCGGATGAACCGGGGGTGGTTTTCCTTGAATTGTTTTCCACTCTCCCTCCACGTAAATGCTGGTCCATTACCTTTATATTCAACCTTCCCAATTCATAACCCGTTAGCGTAATTAGTACTTAATCGTATGAACTGAGCGGGTAGTAAGACACGGTGCTAAGTGTAACAGTACAAGTCTTGTTTACTGGAACACTAGCATTCGATTCCCATCAAAACCAAGAAGGTGCTCGCTCACGCAAATTAGTTTTTTTTATCTTTGGCAAAATAGTAAATGAATGGCTTGGAGCTTGGTGATAGTTTCTATCCTTGACTTACCTAGGATTACTTGATAATAGTCAACACTCACATTAAAGCAATATTAAACAAGTTTGAAGTGTGTTTTTATCAGTTATAAGTTTACATCAAAGATATAAACGCCATTAATAGTCATAGAAAGAGTATTTAATGAAGAGTGGAGGGTAACGCGAGCTGATATCAGTATTAGAGCAGTTTTTATGAAAAATATCAATTTTTTTATCATTTTATTGCACCGCATCTTACTACCCCATTCACCCTTCGTATTATACGCATGTGTACTAATAACGCTAGTGGTTTAAGGGATTATGTAGGATATATTTAAAGGAAATGTACCCGCATTTGCGTGGAGGAAGAATGAAAACCCAATTTTTGGAAAAATTAACCCTCACGGCAGCCGATCGAGATTCAAACCCTTGATCTCCCCGCCATTAGCAGTCTAATCTATGGCGAGAGTAGCGCGTTAGATCATGCGGCGACTGAAATGGGTTTTATCAAATTATATAATATATTGCTAATGTAGACAAGTTAATTTAATTTTCTCAACAGTCAATTAATATTTATAATTGGCAGTTGAACAGAAACTTATTAAATTAAAATTAAAATCCCCGGTCAAATGCAACTATGCTCCTAACAAAAATTCAAGAAATTTTGATATTAATATGAGAAAAAATTTGTAAAATATATTTACTAAAACAATATTTTATTTATTTTGGCCCAACTAAAAATAACTAAAATTACTAGAAAAATTCGTACCCTAATTTGTTTTCCCATTCATTCCACCCTAAGCAGAAAAATTAGGCCTACGCGCACAAACATGAGTAGATGAAGGAAGACCACCCACAGCAGATACCATGGATATTTTAACCTCGCTTTCGACGTTCCCGGCAATCCAATCCGATGGAAGAGCTATGGACACGCACTCCCAAACGCTTTGGTGGGACGCAGGAGGTTTGGAGAGGGATTTTGGAGCGCACAGTAAAGAGGCTATGTAATATTTAGAAGAAGAAACAAGAAACATACGAAAGGGATCGTATAAATGTATTATTATAAAAAATATCTGATGGATGCTTTCCCACAACAAATCGTTAGCTTCCATAAACTGTGCATAGGCTACATACATACATACATACATATACATAAACACATAATTCCCTTACCGGGTAGGCAATAAACTGCAAGTAACTCAAAAAAAACAATTCCGTACTTAATCCATCCTCACTAAGTTTCCACCACACAATATTTGCCAATCAATTATGAGAAACAAAATTAAAAAATCCGAAAATATTAGACAACTGGCTGGAGCCATTATTTGTCAAATTCATATTTGTAACGGATCTTACCCCAAGATTTATACAGTTTACATTTTATTTACCACATTATCCGTGACAAATACGACAGCTGAGAGAACGTCTTCAAAACTCAAGCTAATTAAGAGCGATCTTAGAAAGACGTCACAAGAGTGACACACTGGACTTGTGTTGAGTATGGTAAGCAATACATCTGGGGAAACAGATCTTAAGCTGAATATAATTCCATTTTCTGCATCAAGGTTTCGAAGAAATAAGTTTTGCATTTGTTTGTAAGAGGATATTTAATTTTAAATAGGTGAGCTGGTGGTATAGGGGTAAAGTGTCAGACTTCTGTGCTGAGATCCGCGGCTCAATCCTTAATCCTGGCACAGATATTTACTGATTACCAAAGCCCTCCTTCATCTCTGACAAGACGTGTATTAATCACAACTTGTAAACGTGGGGAATACCAGGCCTCCACTGTGGTTCGGATCCCACGTTAAACTGTAGGTCCTCCATTTCATTTCACAATCACCCTACCACTACACATTAGCCTATGTCCGTATAACCTGAACGGGTAGTAAGACGCGGTGTTAAAAATAATTATTATTTTTAAAACATTTTTTAAAGGCTATGTTATAATATTAAATAAAGGACATGTAAATATTTTGAGCAATTATATTTTAGCTATGTTTTAATATTAAATAGAGGACATGTAAATATTTTGAGCAATTATATTTTATCGTATATTTTGATTATACTTGTACGGCCAGTCCCAAGATGAATGGAGTGAAGCTGTCGCTTGTAAACTCAGAAGGTGTATGCATTTTGGTGGGCTTGGCAGACTGGTGGGAAAAAGTACCTTCTGACTCAGTGATAAAAGCAACGGGAAACTACCTCACTCCTCATTTCCCTAGTACGCCTTTTCAGTCAGTGTTGCGTAGGCTTTATAGTTTACAGTGAAACTGTTGAGGATCCAACCAACCTTAGGGTTGACTTCTATGCACACACTCCAATTCTATCCTTTTTTATTCTTTTCTTCAAACTGTTGTTTAGTAATTAAACATATTAGAAAAATAATTAAAACATAACTTATTTAAGTTCTTTATATTAAAACAATATTTATGTATAGAATAAATTATACAACTCTCTACATTTGAAAAAAAGTGGAAGTTTTTTAACAAACGTTTCTTAACAAGAGGCTTAAGTGGAGGGGTGAGGTAAATGAAACGCAACCAAACCAAGCTCCACGCCACTAAACCAATCAATCACGAGGCCTTAGACTCCTAGACCACTGGTGAGTATAGTTATAGGATATAAGGCCTTTTTACTTATAAAAGCCGTATCTGAATCGTGTGCATTTGAGTGTGTAGTTAGGCAATACATAACATGTTTAACACACACCACATGTCGAAATGTGACGTATGATAGTTAGTGGGCATGAAGTGTAGGCAATGGAGCCTGCGAATAGACCTCAGAATGATGGGGATTTGCACACGACAACACAATTGAAAATATATATCCCCAAAAACCAATTTGAAATTTATTGTTTCATCGTTTTTGATTTATGGTAACCACCAAACCCACCTCCGTGGCGTAGTTGGCTAACGCGCTAGTCGTGTTGAGCTTGACTGCTGAGGATGGGGAGATCGAGGTTCGAATCTCGTTTGGGTGAACTGGGGGTGGTTTTTCCTAAATGTTTTTCCATTCTCCCTCCCCGCAAATGCGTGTTCATTTCCTCTAAATCACCCTTCCCGATTCCTAATCCATTGGCATAATTAGTACTAAAAGTGTATAACCCGAACGGGTAGTAAGACGCAGAGATAAATATAAATAATAACAACCAAACAAAACAGACTCTACGCATTGTGTATGCTTAGTAGATCAGCATTTTGTTACTCAATGTGCACTTTTTTATGTAGTTTTTTTATCAATTTTTTTTTGGTCGCTCTATCTCACTTTCTGCTCGGGTTATAATCATACGGACAAATTTCGCTAATGTTTCAGGGAGGAATATGGTTGAATTTATTGGAAATGTTCTTATGTCCTGAAGAAATATGAAAAATATAAACCCTAGGTGTCTTGTAGTGTTGCCTAATATTTTCAGCAAGTTTTGTAATTTTGTACTAATTTATTTGTGGTATTTAACGTGCCCTGCCTGAACCGAATGATTATATCAGAACATGACTTATAACCTAATTTAAAGATAGAACAGACATAAAATTTAGCCCCCGGCCATTAATTCATCACAATGACCAAAATAACTGTTATCAGTAGTAATCAGTAATTTCCTCAAAGCGTTACCAATTACGACTGATCACAGTTATTTTATTCACACTCAAAAATTATCCGAAAGCACTTGATATACTTGAGAATTTAGACATTTCAAAGATCTACTTATAATTAAGATGTAGATTATTTAAGCAACCGACTGGAAATTGCGGTGAGATCAACCAGTTTCCAGCCCTTACCTAAGACTAAATGTAGACCTACTTGTATTTGCATGGCAAACTGGTTTGGAATAATTATTTAATTTTGCAAAAAATTATTAGAGAAAATTTTGTTGAATTGTTTCATTTATTCACCTATATAGAAAGTAAAAATGTATATAATAAATGCAAGGTGGAAAAATGTATTATTGGTAAAAATGTGGTTTTCCCCTTTCAAAATGATGACTTGATGGCAAGGGGCAAGGTGTTTTGCATGTTCTGTAAATAAACTCGTTTATAAGTCATGTGCTGATTTAATCGATATAGTCATAAAGTGCATGTTTTTTTAATACTAAAGGGGCAGGATTAAACAAAGACTATATATTTACGATTTTAAGTAAAATTATCTCCACTTGGCACTTTTTTCATTACATAAAGAAAATTAAGATACAATACAATAATTTTCATCCTCTATATCTTTCTCAGAAATATTTGAAATTACTCCTATCAAGCTTTCTTTATTAATTGACCCTCTATGAAAGATTTTGATTTTTTTTTTTTTTGCAACTAGGTGACGAACTACAAAATCTCAAAATGGTGTATTTCTACAACTTTGATAAAAAAAAACGGGGGGCGTTGTATGTTGGCTCATCATAATGCTAGCAGACAACATAGAATCATGGGTTGGATCACATGCAACCCACGGGCTGCAAGTTGGACATGACATGATTGCCTCAGACCATGTGACTACTGGCGTTGCTGTTGTTTTTTTTACATTCTATAAATAAAATACTAAAATTCAAAATGTAATACTTTAAAAAAAAAATATTAATATATGATCATGTTAGTGGTTTTTATAATATAAACCTCACGATAAGTTTCCCTTATTACTCGACACGAACTGCTGTCGTAACTTAGTTACCGACTAAACTCTTGATGGCAAGCAATTAACCCCGTTGTCAAGTAACCTACACCTCCTTTTCTCCTCTCTAAACGTCAGTCGTTGATGGATGGATGGGTCCTGATCATGATTGATAGGAACCAGAATCTTGACTCGCCCACTGGCAGTTTTCTGTACAAGAAGTCGATTGGTACGAGTCTTGCCTTCTGCAGTCTGCCTAGACTTGATTGTGATATCATGGTCTGTCCACGCCTGAAATTACCTTGGTGGTCTTTCATCTACCAGATAGCACCATTGTTGTATGCCCAAATCTTATTTCACCATCGGTTTATTTCTAGAACTATTATCAACATAATGCTTATAACTGATGCTACCATCGTGGTCTGCCTAGAATTGATAGAAATTTCGTGGTCTGCCTATAACTGATGTCATCATTGTTGCCTGCCTAGATTTGATAGTAAAATTGTGGTCTGCCTATATATTTATGTTACCATAGTGGTCTGCCTATAAATTATGCTACCATTGTGATCTGCCTAAAACTTATGTTACCATTGTGGTCTGCCTAAAACATATGTTACCATCGTGATCCGCATAAAACTGATAGCACCATCGTGGTCTGACTCTAGCTTATGTTACCATCGTGGTCTGCTTATAGCTGATGCTATCATCGTTGTCTGCATAAGCTGATAGCACCATAGTAGTCTGCCTATAGCTTATGCTACCATCGTGGTCTGCCTAAAGCTCATGTTACCATCATAGTCTGCCTAAAACCTATGTTACCATCGTGGTCTGCCTAAAACTCATGTTACCATCATAGTCTGCCTAAAACCTATTTTACCAACGTGGTCTGCCTAAAACGTATGTTACCATCGTGGTCTGCATAAAACTGATAGCACCATAGTGGTCTGCCTATAACTTATATCACCATCGTGGTCTGCCTAAAACTTAAATAAGCATCGTGGTCTGTCTATAATTGATGTCACCATTGTGGACTGTCTAGAGCTGATGCCACCATCGAGGTCTGCCTGGATCTGATAGCACCATCATGGTCTGCCTATAAGTGGTAGCACCATCAAGGCCTGTCTAGACGTGATGACACCATCGTTGTCTGTTTAGAACTGATGGCCTCATTGTGGTCTGATACAAATTCCAAATACTTTCTCGATTATATAGAGATATATTATTATTGATTAATAGAATTTTAACGTAAGTCACAATCCTTTCTCTTTTTTTTTTTTTACACAGCTACCTTCTTCTCAAGCATATGTGTTCAAACAACGTTCTTGTTTCCATCAAAGCCCTATTTTGGACACCAATAGACTCTACATCACACTAAGTAGAACTGTCAGTATTGACAAAGTTTTTTTGTATCCAGATTTCTAAGTTAATTCTAGAATACAATGACTTGCATTATCTTTTAGGCTCAAAATATAATGGCACAAAGTCACTCTGTGAAAAGTAAGCATTGTTAATTGATTAAACATTGTATTTTCTTGAAGCGGAGTTATGTAACAATTATTTATTAAGGATTATGGTACCAAAGTGTATCTACATATTTTAAATGCACATTTGTATTCTAGAATTGGATGACATATTTTTATATGCTGTATTTGTTGTTGAAAGTTAATATTTAAGGTGAAATGTAAGAGAATGAGAGTAAAGGTAGGTTTTTACAGTTTTCTAACAAAAAATGTGTTTTTGGTTAAAATAAATAAAATATTGCCTCATTAAAAATGTGTAATTTAATTTTCTACTCAAAGTTATCTCAATAGTTCTTGAATATCCATGAGCATAATAGCATTTGAATCGGACATTTTATCTACATTTAAAAAGTTTGTTCAAGTTCTGTGATGTCCGTGATAAATATTAAATCACTGTTGATATTACTATGTGTTTAAATTAAACTGAACTTATCTATTGAAGAAACATTTGATGTATATCTATATGACCAAACAACTTTCTTTCAATAGGTAAATAAAAACTTCCTAAAATATGGACCTTACCTCGAGATCTATTTAATTTTTACTTAAAAGATGTGAAGCATGGATCATTGATGCAACAGGAAAGAAAACGATTAGAAGCATTTGAAATTTGGTGCTACAGAAGAATGTTTAAAATTTCATGTATAGAGGTGGTATTAAACACAGAAGTGGTTAAAAAAGCAAATAAAGAAACTTTGGAAAGGTATACAGCAAAGAATAGCTAAAATGGTAGGCCACATAATGAGACATAATAGTTTTACGAATATTATTATAAAAGGATATGTAAAGGGAATAAAATCAAGATAGACAATAAGACTGGAATACATTAATTAAAAAGGTAACGATGTTGCCAAATAAAGGTACAAATATGAGGAAGAAAAAGGGCCTTAAACTATGAGGCCACAAAGCAGATGACCCGGTTTTTAGTAAATTTAAAAAAATCTGATCAAAAATTTAAAATTACAGATTCCCGTGTCCAGGTGTCATTTTTAAATTTAAGAATACTACTTAAGAGCTTATTATTATTAGTAGAATGGTTAGTATTGACAATTAAGTGTTGTTTTTTGTATCCATATTTATATTTGAATCCATTTAGGAATCACCTACATAATGGTTATTAACGCCTATCACTAACCTCAGTGGACGCATAGTCTAAGGCGCTACTATCGCAGTAGAACATACTATCGACTACGGGGAGAACGAGGTTCGAACATTTGTCGGGTGAACTGAAGGTGGTTTTTCCAAAATAGTTTTACATTCTGCCCCTTACGCAAATGCGGGTACACTTCCTATAGATATAACCTTACTAATCCCTAAAACTATTTGCGTAATTAGTACATAAGCGTATAATTCGAATGGTTCATAAGAAGTGGTGCTAATAAAGAAACTAACACATATATTACTTACCCTCACCAATAGGCAGTCAGACAAAGGAGTATCTAGTTTTTTATAGTTTGCTGAGGATGGAGGGAATGGGTCTCGAATCCCAGCCAGGTTTATTGAAGTATTGGTTTCTTAACGGTGTTCCACTCTCACTTGACGCTAATGTGGGTACATTACTTATAAGGCTAAGGCCACACGAGCGATTTTCCCCGCCCAGACCTAAGCTACAAATGTCGCGGCTGCAAAAGTCGAACAGGGGATGCTAGACGGAGCGATAAAAGCAGCTTAGTCTCAGCTGCAAAATTTATTTTTAAAAAAAGAGAGAGAGGCTATACAGAGCGACAAAAACCGCTTGTCACACCTCTTCAGTATTTTCTACATCTCAGTCTTGCAAACATCGTTCTTATTAATAATAGGCCTACCAGGTAAAATGAATTGCCAAACCAAGCTGTGTGATGTATGTGTAGCTGCAACAGCATTGATTAAATTGTAACGCTCACTCATGTTGTATATATAATATAGCTCACAATAAAAAATATAGCAGTTTTCTTTAAGGAAAAGAAGTATAAAAATTATCAAAACGTTTGTAACTGCACTTTAATGACAGAAGAACGTGGAGGCACAACCCTTGTGGAAGAACATCCCTCGGTTTTTGTCGCACGTGTGGCATGTAGAGAGGCGGGATATGTCGCCAGGAAAATGGACCCCGGCGCATTCCAACGCGACATGACCTTGAAGCCGCATGTGACGTGTCTCTGTCGTGCGATATTTGCCGCTCGTGTAGCATCCCACTATTGAAACTCATGGTTTTCATTTTTTTCGCGACAAAAACAGCTTCAACTCAGCGGGAAAAATCGCTCGTGTGGCCTTAGCCTTAG
>CABFVX010000209.1:119724-144377 GCA_902151425.1 Timema shepardi | reverse complement strand
TATATATATATATATATATATATATATATATATATATATATAAGGATGGTAAATTCTCATACCATTTTTCTTATAAAAATTTAACGTTCGTTAAAAGTTTCCGAGCTAAAGATTCATACGCATGGACGCGGATGGAGTGACGTTGGCATCGTGTAGCGATGAACGTCAATTTAAGCAAAAAGTAAATTCAGTTATGCATGTTTCATATCCAAACTCTTAATATTTATTTTTACTAGTGGTGGTAGTGACTCTTTTAAGTACTTAAAGCAATAGTTTGTGAGTTGTGTTTCGCTTGTAATTTCGTTTTTATTAAAATTTGACCAATATTTTTTCGTTTACTAGAGCTATTTAAAGTGCCTATTCTGACTCAACTGAATTAATCAGATCACGATTTTAAAACTAATCTAACTCTAGAACCAATAACACCCACCTCGGTAGCGTAGTTGACTAACGTGCTAGTCGTGTTAAGCTCGACTGCTGAGGACGGAGAGATCGAGGTTCGAGTCTCGGTTGGTTGAACTGGGGGTGGTTTTTCTTAAATAGTTTTCCACTCTCCCTCCACGCAAATGCGGGTTCACATCCTCTAATTCAACCTTCCTAATCCCTAATCCATTAGCGTAAAGTACTTAAAGCGTATAACCCAAACGGGTAGTAAGACGCGATGCTAAATAATAATAATAATAATAATAATGTAGAACCAACATGACACCCAATTACCCGGTAACCAGTTTGTTATTTCAAAAAGGAAAGCCTTCATCTAATAAATACAGTAATTGTTTGATAGGTTCACAACAGAAAATGCTAAGATAATTGAGAACAAACAGCGAGCTTTTCACTTTACCTTAAAATAAGTTTCATAGTCTTATAAGCCCTCTTCCTTATTGACATTAAAAAGTGTGGCTGTAGATGAGGAGCGAAAGGGATTACAAAGGGATTACACGCTAAGACAATAAGAAAGTAGTTCCAGAAAACGACCCAGAAAAATCTATTTTAAGACATGTGGCCTGACAGCGATTTATACTTTCTCACTGTCTGAGTCGGCCGCCTTAATAAAGCTTTTTTGTAAATTAATCTTAAGCTTTACTTATTTAAAATCTTTTTTTATATAACTATGTAGTTAGTTTAATTTTATATTTTATTGTCATTTAGGTATTTAAATAATTGTACTAAATGTTATTAAACTGCCATTTTATCTTTGTTATCTGAAATATATTACTTTTTTATTAATTAGTAAGATGGTGTGACTGAGAGATTAAAGGGGGTCATAATATATTCAATTTTTATAATTCTCCTTTTGTTCAAGGCCAGTTATTGATAGTGAGGGGAGCTTTAAATAGCTTCCAATATTATCCTAATTTCAAAAATTATAAGGGAGGACAGCTCAAAATAGCTTCTAGATGCATGTCATTTTGAAGAATTTTCAGGCGAGGACACCCCAAATAGTCTAGTTTATGAAATAATTCAACTTTCAACATTTTTTATCGGTGGAAAACCACTTCAAAGATTATCTTCTAGAGGTATCTAACTATCCTAAAAATTAAGTTGAAGATCACTCTAAATAGCTTCAGAGAGCATCCATATTTCAAAAGTGTCTAGGTGAGGAACACTTTAAATGGTCGATTATAATTTTTATGCGAATCTATTTTTTTTAATAAGGCAATGACTACTTATAGCTTCTAGAGTGAACACTTTTTCAAAAAATTGTTGAATTGTTAAATTTAATATCTGATTTTAGAAAATTTGGGAGAATGATCACGATTTAAAACACGCATAAGATCAAATATGAATGAGAAATTATTAAATGGCTTTAAACAGAAATCTAAAATTGTAAGTAACTATGCTATTTATAACTATGACCCCCTATTAAAATGAACTGGATCCGCCCATACATGTATCTATAGATATACATATACAGGGAGAGTGGTAATTCGCGTATACAGATAATGCCACATGATTAAATGAGTAGATATAAGTCGAAAATATTCCTTACAAAATATCCATTCTTCCCATTACTTTTGAGAAAAACATCAAAGTTGGAAAGTGGTGGTGTGAAAACACTGTTTGTGGGCCAGCAATATTGGGGATGCGATTGTGAGACCCACCCTTTGGTGCTTTGATACAGATTTCCCTGGCTATAGGACGTCACATTGTTTGTGCGAAGAGGGATGAGGCATCATTGTGACGGTGCTCCCTGCACAATATGGGGCAAAAGTGGGGTTACTACCCCAACTAGTGAATCGGGCGTGGCAGGCCTCATAACACTCGATTTTTAATTGTTCTTGACACCTTGGAGAGAAAATATTGTGATCGTCAAAAAAAAATCAAATTCGAAATGTTGATAAGTGTTGACGTTTCATCACCATCTGAAACAAAAAAAATGTGTTTTGCAATGCTGTATATATGTCTGTCCGTCCGTTTGTCTGTGTGTACCTCAGGCTAGAGCTAAAGCTGTTTTTCCAATTGCACTAAAATTTGGTATCTGGGGTTTTCAAAAGGTCCCCCGAGGTGTTTTTGGAATAAAATATCTAACCTTAAAATTGAGGGTTTTTACTAAAGGGAAAAAAGAGAATGGGCCATGTACCAATGTAATCAACTAACCTTTATATATTGCTATTTCACTATACAATGTCTCTTAGGGATTTTTCTTAAGTCCTAATCAAGCAAGCTAGCTTAAATTATAAATGTGTTAATAATACTATATATATATATATATATATCCTCTCCAGTTGACTTTTGTTTCACTGTTTTTCTTATAGAATCACCTGACCGTAGACTGGCGTCAGTCCAGCTGTTTTGAATGGAACATTGCTCTTCAAGACTACTGCATTTGATCTTGCCGCCTATGACTATTGTTTGCCTGTGTCTCAACAAGACAGTATTAATTTGGAACTTCTAACTTATGTTCTTGTATATTTATTGTAATCAAACGTATATTTTATTTGTCTGTTATAATCAATCGATTATTGTTATTTTAATTATTTTATCAATCTGGTTAAAATACTTCCCTTTTAGCCCCAATAATAATGTCACCCACATTTGTTGGTGCAATTTAAATAGGAAAATAAATTTATAAATTATTTGGAAGCTACCTAAATTTTTGTAATACTTGATTCTTCTTATGATTGAAACGGTAACATTTAAAAATAAATATTTTAAAGTCCAAATTAAAAATTTGCAATGTTTTGTTTAAAAATTACTTTATAAAATTGTAGTCTAGATTTAAGTGACACTATAATTTTATTAAATATTTATTATTTAGATTAAAAAAATCATGCCTGCGATGATCTAACCAGGAACAAGAATTTACAGTACACACACCTAGTCCACTCGACCACGGAGCTAATCGTGACTTGTAGACTGTAATCCGTTAATGCATAGTGGCAAAAATTATTCATACAGAGAAATATTTTATCGTTACATTTTGTTATACATTATTTTAATAATATTTTTAAAAAATATTCTATATGTTTTTTATTTAACGAATTAAATATGTAAGCGTCTTATAAAATGCTTTATTAACGCGTATTTGTAATTATTTTTATAAAAACTCACACTTAAGCCACAATGGCAGCTGATTTTTATATATTTTACCAAAAAATAGTATCAACTACAATTTAGAACAGGTTTCGTTGCAGAGCTCTGCAGAATTTATAACTTTTTCTCTAATTTTTTCAAACTCTCGCATGTAATTTTTCATTATTTTTCATTAAAAATATTGGTTAGCTATTAATCTATATATTATTATTGTTTGTGTAATATATGATAATATTCTACCTACTTTCAACAGAAAAAATCATTTTACAGAATTAAAATAGATGAACCGTACGAATTTCGGTGAATTTTTGAAAATAACCTTTTTGTCTCTTTCGTGCGGTTCAGATGCTACTCCTGCGAAAGTCACCTTGGCACTGAATTTTAACCACCAGGTTTACATTGGAAAACCCCTCCTAACTGGGCCATTAAACATTTCAAATATCATTCCATCCAACCCTACACTTTAAATCTCCTAAGAAAATATATAAATATTTTTCGACTTTTGGTCAGATTTTCGGGATTTGGCTCCATTGTGCGTCTCTTGGAAACCCCCAGGAAATCAAAAATTGTCTTGAATGACACTAGCAAAAAAATGATAACGTTAATTAAATTCACATTTTTATAAGGATAAGGGGCATTGTTTTGTTTCTCCACGTTTTACTACACGCTCTGTAGTAAGGATGAGTGATACATAGCTTAAAGGAAATGTACTCGCATTTGCGTGGAAGGAGAGTGGAAAACGAATTATGAAAGTAGACCTGACCAGTATGCTAACACCGATTCCTCCATTATCGGAAATCCAATATTACTAGTATGTGAGTGTGACGCGTTGTACCACGCAACCATCGATGCGGGATATCTGCATTTTAATTACGCTATTGATGTCTGGTTGAGTTAGGTAGAACTTATAGAGGCAAATTATTGCATTTTTGTGAGTAGAAAATGTGAAACTATTTATGGAAAAAATCACCTTCATGCTCAGTACACCTGTCTGGGATTTGAAACCTAACCTTCCTTTCACCGTAAGGCCTAACTAGGTGAGTCTTACATTTTAGTACCCATGCTTATCGATGCTTGTTTTAAACTGTTTATAAAGTATTAAAAAATATGTAAAAATAAATAAATAAGTAAATTATTCCATACTTATAATAACGTATCTGGGTCAAACGTTAAACATCTATAAAATATACACGACACTGAAACTACCTTTTAATCCTTCTTGATAAAAATAAACAGTCTTCTTTATGAACGAAACTTATATTTGAATAAAATGTCTTCGTTTTACATTGAAAATACATTTCCTCGTTTTAAGTTTGTCTAGTTTCTCATTCTTGAATTAAAACAACAAAGGAGTTATTTTTTCCCTTGAAGTTCAATAAGACAACTTGTAATGAGTCATAGCAAAAGTTTCGCACACAGAAACTTTAAAGAAATACTTTTTCATATATATATATATATATATATATATATATATAAACTCCTTTTAGCCAAGACGGGAGGGTATAATTCTTATGTCGAAATAGCTTTAGAGGGACTTCCTAAAAGTTGCGTGAAAACAATAGTTAAAGATATTTTTTCATTGTGAAGTAAATAGAATTCCGTTAACTTCTTTGTATTGTCCCGTTAACACTGTTAGACGTGGCTACCTTCTTATATTGAAACAATCTCGCACAGAACGCTCTTCCCTCTTAGCTTTATTGTATTAGTGTGTCGACGCCGTTATCAAATAAAATAAAAATAAAAGAGTTATCACAACATTTTGGAAGTCCAGTGATTAGAGTGTGCTAAGCGCTTTATTCTTAAAATCATAAACATAAAGTTGTTTACACAATTTATAAAATTTGAAAGTTAATTGGTTTTAAATATATTGTTGCACGTGTGTTTGCTTGCTATATTTTTAGTTGTTTTGCTACCTCATCTATCAACACGTTCTAGTTTGATTTTTAAATTTATTTGAGGTATTTAACTTGCCCTTTATGAACCTATCGTATATATCATCAGTCGAGACTTTCAATGAGCGAGAGTGAAAGGGCCTACCAATTTTATCGGGAGAGATATGTTTACATACCTTCAAGGGATCTTTTTACATGACTCAATTTACATGGGACCGACAGCTTTACTTCCCCTCTGAAGGAAGTTGTTAAGGATTTTTATCGCTCAAGAGAAATCCGTCGACCCAGGCTGGGTTTGAACCCAAGAACGTTAGTTCCTGATAAGATCGCTTTACCCCAAGACCACTGAGGTTTACTAGCTACGTTAAAGAAATAGAGGTTAAAAATGTATAGTTATTGTTAATTTATCATCATTTGCATGAAGGATGAGGGAGAAATAACGCAGGAAAAACCCTTTTCAGAACCACCTGACGGGGCTCAATCCCCAACTATCCCATATCCATAAAACTGAGCTAAAAGAGCTAACCTTTTACTGAAAGGTAAACAAGTTACTAGAGCTACTTTCACGTACTAATACTTTATTTTATGTTAACTACCGTTTCAATCCGATGATTACAAAATATTTAGTTTTAATTAAAAGATTTACACAATAGAGTTATAATAAAATACTCAAAAGTTGTTAAAATATAATTAGTTAAGGGAGGGTAGCTAATATAAAAGACGGGGGCAGAAAAGTTAGTTATCTACACAAGTGAACCATCCCTATCATTTCTAGCTCATTAGATTGAATCGCTAATATCACTAATGTTAAAGTATTTTAAGATCTTTAAATTTATTTTTAAATTCAAAGTACTGTTCTTTCGTAACATTGGCAATAATCTTGCCCGAGTCGGAAATATCTTAATGGCACCCGTAATTTGCGGCGTTTGAGAGAAAAGTTACTGAAAAGTGCGAGAGTTTGGAAGGAAGAAAGGGTGTGGGTGGTTTAGGGGTCTTTGGGCTATGAAGCTAAATACACCCCGAAACTTCTCCTCTAACTTTAAAATCTGATAAAAACAGAGGAAAGAATGAGGCCTATGAGCAACAGGTAGCGTCAATTTACGGCTTTTTGTATTACAAAGGGGTTAATAAAACCTTCCCCATTGGCTATATATTTGGAAAATAATACTATCTGACCACAAGCTTGTTAGACCGTAATTCGATTCCAGGTACTGATGACTAGAATATTAAATCACTCAATACAGGTTTGTTCTACCAATTAGTAGATAATATATGCTAAAGGATGTATGTGTAATGTTAGACATACTTAGGATAAATTAGTTTATTAAGTCATATGCTGTTATAATTTTTCTAGTAGGACATTAACTACTTCAATAAAAATAATACTCTATAATTGTTGCCATCATACTCACACACAAATTCCTTCGTATTCTTATGAAAAAATACATTCATGATGACCTAGTTTGATTGTAAACTAGATTCTTTTTTAGCGTATGCTACCAGAGATTGTCAGCTACACATCCTTGTTCTTCTACTGGAATTGATGGATATGTAACCGTCTTCTAAGGTCTGGGCACCAGGAAGGCACGGTTACTTCGCTCCGATGAAATGATGGGATGATAATGATTGATGATTATGTTGTCCCAGTAGAAGTCTTAAACCTATCTTAAGCCTAATTAACCAGACCATGGCAACTACTGGAACAATTATTTCACTCAGGGAAAAATAGCTTAGTTACCACCGGGACAATGGCGCAACTATAGGGTGGTGTAGGTAACAAAATTCAGCAATCCCGCCACCAAAATGGGGCCTAGCACGTAGACCCCCCTGCCCAAAATAAATGTAAATGTATTTTGCTTAGCCTCCATAAGTGTTAATATTGATTATAATATTTATTAAAATAGTTTTATTCAATTCAAATCCAATATTTTTTAAAAATTATTTAGTTAGTTTCCAGTAGCAATTGTATTGGAAAAATATTTTGTACAATGTAGGTAGACCTGTATTACGTAATTTATAAAAGAACTCCAAGAATAAATGGAAGTTTTATTTATTATAATCTATAATTACACAATTTGGTTTTCTTTTATTGTGGGGTGGGGGTGGGGCAGCATAAAAGTATGGCCAACGGCCCATTATTTCTTAGTTACGCCTGTGGCTAAACGGTATGACCTATCAAAAAACGGCTCTGGAATTACATTAGTTTGTATCCACTTGCATATAAAAGGCACTGGGGGTTTGGGGACAAAGCGAGTACCCATTTAAAATATTTGGATCTAGATTTGGACATTTAGTTTGATGTTTTAAATAATTAGTTTATATGATAGCCTCTTTCACTCCCTAGATAACACATAACTTAGGTAATACAGCTTGAAGCAAACGTTGCATCGTGGGGTGACTTTCTGTATACTGATTTAGAAAAAGTGGAATTGAGACAGGTGAAACAAGTCTTATCATATTTTAAAACCTATTAAAGAACTTAAAAATAACTATTATTTCAGATGATACAACTATTTACTGATCCCAATTTCTTTGTTGCTAAATGGCATGTATAAGCTAATTATAATGGTTTTATATTAGTTTGTGTGATTAGGTGTAGTTTAAAATTGTGAACTGGCAATTAGAATAGTAGAATCCTTGTTGGTACGAGTTAATCTTTTTGATGAAACCACTTTTATAAACAATTTATATTTTCCTGAATTAGGCTACATGATTTCAATGTGATTTTAATCGCTGATAATAAAGTTAAAAATAGAATTTTACTTTCACCCAAATATTAAAAAAATAAACTGTTTATGGTAAGGAATATCACAAGTGTTTAAAGAATTGTCTTATTTATTTATTCCTGTAAATTTTATTTGACATCTCTTAATAAACTACATTGAAAATTGAAACTTAGCACTTCATTAATATATTTTCTATTTACATTTCAAAAACCAAATATATATTTAATTTTCAGGAATGATGTATTCAAGTAGTGAGTCAGATGAAAGCTACTTTAAAGATACTTAAAACATAATTATTCAAACAAGTAACTTTTAACTTATTCAGTGAATATGTTAATTAGTTATATTGAACTGACTATACAACATGCTACTTACTGTCAAGAGTTGGAAAACCTTTGTCACTGCCATTTTACCTCGTCCTGGCAATAAAATTATTCCTAGAATTGTTCTAAGCCTGTAACTACAAAGATCTTGAAGGTAAAAAAATAAAAAATTGGAGTTAGAAACTGGGACACAGAGTCTGTTTAAATATAACTTTATTTTTTTTTAAATAAAAAATAAAGGTTTGGAAAAACCTTATGCTTTTTCCAAAGTATTGTACACTGCATTTACCCTTAAATGTAGTTAGATAACCTTAGACGTTTCCACTATGGAGTTGCTTAAAATATAGGGCAGAGTGTAATCCTTCAGGTAAAAATAAATAAATTTTCATATATATTTCTTTATTGTGACACCTTCAAACTAAAGAGACCATAAATAATAAAATGTCCTGAACTTCTTGATGATTTAGATATTTGAGTTAGTAAGTCAGTTAATGAGTTAAACTCGCGTGGTTTTTAAATATCTTCTCGACAACATAATGTGGGCTCCTGCCGTTTTAAAACCGGAGTGACAGTTTCGTGTTACACGTCCAGTCAAACCACAAAACTCAATCACGACATTCATAATGGGCTAATTGTGTTACCGGTGACATATTAGATTTACGGCGGCATTCATTAGGATGCTTCCCCATATCTTTCGCCCGTATTCTCGTCTCCTCGTGCATTCACTGCCGATAACGCCACTGATGAAAACTAAATACACCAAAATAATCATAAAAGTCAACAGGTCGTGTGGGGAAACTTGATTTGCTAAACGAACTGTTCTGAAATAAAGATACAAGGAAGGGAGACTTAACAAATATATATTATTATACTACTACAGCCACATGGCCTACTCGATCACTGACATTAATGTTTGCCCGTTTTAAGATGAGCTATAAACTTGAAATTTGGCAAACTTATAGTGTCTAGCCTGTAACCGACGTGAAAATTCCATAAAGTTAAAAAAATTAATTTTTAACCCCCCAAAAAAATTCAAAATGGTGGAGCAGCTTTAAACTCCATGCGAACCTTTCTTTGGAGGTCTCTTGTTGTGGCTAAACGTTAAGACCTATCAAAAAACGGCTCTTTAATTAAATTAGTTTACATCCACTTGCAAAGAAAACTCACTGGAGTTTTAGGGGCATAGCCCCCAATGAACAAAGAGAGTATATCATACAAGAGCGTTCATCATAGCAGATCCGAGCTCCCAGCTCACATCTGCTTTTGCGTGTGTGCACACGAGGTGTGGGAGTAAAAGGTAAAATAAAAGACCTACGATATGCCAGAAATGTGTGCAGTGCATACGTATTTGAATGATTACTCGAAATTTTCCACGGCGACGATGGGAGACAAAGCGACAGAGTTTCTTTTTAATAACGACACTATATCCCTATTATGACAAAATGAAGATTTGTACACAATTCTTCTCTGTGAAGCCATTTTAAAATTGTGAAGAATAGCCTTATTAATACAGCTGTTATCTAAATATCGTTGAGTATTTTGACAAGTTTCAATACTAGGAACTTTTATCAACTCTTGATCTCCATTATTGTTAGATCAGAACTTTTGCACATCCAATAATGTACGTGTATATTTACGAGTTTTAGCCAACTTTATCACAGAGTTGATTGATATGTGATGCGCGCTCTTTCAGTGCTGTTCAAAACTTATTTTAAAATAGTATAGTCTGGTTCGTTCTTAGACGGTTTATTCCTAAATAAATGGTTTACCACCACTCTTCAAGCAAATAGGGGTACATTTCCTTTAAGTTCAACCTTAGTTATAATTGTACCATTAGTGTAGATATGTGAATATCCCGCAAGGGTAACTAAGACTTGATGAACATAAACAAAATTTTCACGCCTTTAGTCGTCAGAATATTAAACAATTTATTTTCATTTTAAAAACATTCTTTTCCGGGGCTTTATTCTAAAATTTAGTACAACATATTTTATTGGTTAAATAAATGAAGTCTCTCCTTTTACAATTAGGAATTGATGCAATGGTGTTGGGTAAGGACGATGGCAGGATAGAATTTTGAGGTAGTGGACCCACGCTTGGGTGAAGGTGGAGTGGTAAACCATTTTTAAAAACGTTTAATTACATCCTTATATGGTTTTAATCCTGACCACTCCGTTACTGGTAAACAAGGTAGTAAAAGGCCTGCGTATCTGTCCACATGCCTATCAGTGTGATATTTGTTGGAATAAAGTTAGTTAGCATGTAGTGTATTAATATAATCAGATGGTTCATTAATTTAGCGTGAAATAGGACCCACAATTAATACAAAAAAGGTATGAGTTTGGTGAGTCGAGATTTGTTTCTTGTTAAAATAGTTTGAAAATGTACTATGTTTGATTTTATTAGAGCCATAAACATAATTATTTAAAACAAAGTAATAGTTTAACAAATTTATGTGAAGTATTAGAGTTACTTTAAAATTACTACCTATTTTCTGATCAAACCTTAGCAGAGGGAATTCTCGCATTGAACTCCCCCCGTTTACATATAATGTGATGAACCCATGCGGGAAGAAGTATGTTAATTAGTGAGCTATTCCAATTCTAGAAGCGCGACCAATGGCCTACAGTAAAGCGAAATAATGGGCGGAGGTGTCTTTTGCCACTTTCACAAGCCATTGAATTGTGTCGCCCCTTCCACGTCTTGTGCGATCTTTAATATTCTCTCTTTCTTTTTCAGACATTCTTTCTCTTTCGAACAAGCCTTTTAATTTAAAGAGTGGCGCTTTTACCTCTGTGTAATTATCGGGTACACGGACGAAATAGATCCCTAGAGAACTAAAAAAAAGAGTGGGGGAGAGATTGGTTCTCCAGCGGAAGGAACTAATTGTGTTCCAGTGGGGAAGTTGTGGTTTGGTCTTTTTTGTTTCGTAGGTATGATTGCATACATATATATGTATACATAATATACATATACATGTATATATGTATATAAAACACCAATAATATGTATAAAATATATGTATATACTATATACATGTATATTTATACATATCTATATATGTATATATTATACATACATATATACACATATATGTACAGTAGCCCCATGGCTTATTTGATGATGACTGGCAGCTGACAGCTGATGGCATTGAAAAGTTACCAGACTAAATTATATATCCCTACATCGAACCATATGATCTGCAAAAACATGTGTTTAGCAGCTGTCACTTATGACAGTTAAAATTTAGGTATATACCTAAATGTAGACTGTCAAAAGTCAGCTGTGAGCTGTCACTCAGAACTAAGGAAGCCATGGAGCTACTGTATATATATTATACATGTATAAATAATAGTTACAGATATATGCATATATAATATATACATATATAAATATACATCTATATATATATGATATATGTATGTATGGGGAGAAGTAGGAATTCAATTTGTATATGAATTGTTTGCATGACGTGTTATGTCTTTATCATCATCATAATGCCATATTGGTTCCCTTCGTGGTCTTGATTGCCATTACCTTATGACAAGGAAAGTATCCCATGTCCATCCCATGTTTATGGAGTTATGTCCCGGGTTTGATTATTGGCATCGTCTACAAACGTAAGCATTGATGAAATATATTATATCATTAATATATCCATTATATTGGTCACGCAATCACTTTAGCCAGTTTTTTTTTCTTTTGCTGTTGTGTTTTTTGGAGTAAAAAAGAAAATAGTAAAATTTTATATTTTTCAAACCCAGAGAAAGGCTTAGATTTACTTAAGTATTTTTCACAATGTGAAGAAGTTCTTTGTTAATGATTTTAAGTATGCATACACTTGGATCAATTTTACATTTATCGTCTACAGCTCAACGATAGCTCCCGTAAAAACCATAGATTATTTTATACTGAAATCTATTAACTAACATTTAAATAGTATATTAAGTGCTGTTGCCTTCTGTATGTGCTGTGAGCCTATTTAATTGTTACAGGATCGTTTCCATAACTTTTAATTTAAGTCTAAGCTATACCCATTTATTTATTTGGTTTTTCTTAACAAATGCATTCCAATAAATGTATTTGTGTGCATATATTTTAGCGTACTCAAAAATGTATTACATATATAGTTTAAATTAATATGACCAATAAAAAAGTCTATAGAATCTATTAAATTTATTATAAAGCTATATAGTAGTTGTCAAAATATTAATGATGGCTACAAAATTTAAATATTGTGTTTATAAATGAATACAGCTTAAACATTTAAACTCGCTTAAAAACGGTGTCTTAATAATTATGATAAATTTCTATTGTTTAGTAAAATGGGTAAAAGTTAATTCTGAACAATATTCTAAAAGTCATTTCCTCTATTTCAAATAATGGTTGTCATTTGGAAATCAATCACAAGCCGATCCACAGTGTTTCCTCTCGTTTTGTTTATGTAGGGGGTGATAGGAGGGGGTTAGAGAAGGAAGTCAAATCAGGAGTTGATAGGAAGCAAAGTAATGGAAAGGAAAATTGGCAATCTCCATTAGGATGGGAAGTCGTTAGTAGGGGATTGGGAGAACTGGCGACCAAAACAGGAAATACCTCAACCCAAAGTTTTGATGTTTACACATTGATTGAAGATCAGATAGATTCATTCATTTCTTTATGTTGAGGACTGAGATGCTCACCACATATTTTATATAAGATGGCACATGACATACAGTCAAATTTTAATAAGAAAAGTCTTTTATCAAATATAAACATAATATATTTTGAGACTAAAATTAATAACACATTACTATTTTATTGATATTACTGTATAGATATTAATTATATATTTTAAATTATGCATTGGCTCATAGCACAACCTGACGTATGAACACGTTAAAATATTTCTAATAACTTTTTTAGCTCTAAGATAAATTCCTTCATACGAAAATTGGACTGTACCTTTGAAATGATATTGTTCTTGTAGCTAAATGATCATGTAGGTCCACTTTATACTATGAGAACTCTAACTATAAACAAAAATATTTTGTATGGATGTGTTGGTTGTATTGTTAAAATAATTAAACATTCAAATTTCGACTCCGAAGGTTGGGTGTGTAATGTGTTATACATATAGGAGAAGGTTTATCTGCTCTTTCTTTTGAAAAAAAGAGGCTGGAGCTTTATTTTATATGTGTAGATATAATTCTATACTATTTTTACTTACTTGCTTAATGGCATAAGGAGCTATAGAATTCATTGCTACACTTACAAAAATACGCCATTTATTCCTGCCTTGGGCTAGTTCTATCGAGTCCACCTCATTACACCCTTTCTCTTTCAGGTCCATTCTAAATTATCCTCCCACTTGCATCTAGGTCTTCTCAATTATTGTCTCTTCCCATTGGGTTTATCAGTCAATACCTTGAATGTAGTTCTAATTTTTTCCAATCACGCTGCATGTCCTGCCCACCATTACTGATGAGATTTTACTACCCTAACAATGCCTGATGATGAGTACATGGTATGTAATTTATCACCATGTTACATCCTTCAGTCTTTATTATCTTCATCCTTCTTTGGACCAAATATTTTTTCAAGTACTATGTTTTAAAATACATTATTTAAATTTTGTAATTTATAATGTATTTCCTGGTTTCGACTGAGATAGGTACTATTAATCTGTTAAAATAGAAAATTGGGGACAAAATATATATTTATTTTAAGTATATATATAATGATTATATATGTAGATTGATTAGTGAGTGTTCAACTTGAAGTTTGGTTTGATATGCTTCCAAACCGTCCTGAGCTAGAAATGCAATCATCTCCTATTGTGGTTAGTGGTGTCCAAACCATCTGGTAGAAATACCACGAACCAGGGAAGTTCAGAAAGTGCTGTGGTTCCCCGTTAACTGTCGCACTGAAGAGCAAGTGAAAAGAGCCTAATCGTTTGGCCTGGAAAAGTAATTTCACATACCTTCCAGGGATATCTTACATTTCATAATAGACATGGAGCCGACAGCATAATTTTCTCTTCGAATGAAGTTAGGCTACGAATTTGTATCGCTCAAAAGAAGTCCATTATCCCTGGCAGGGTTTGAACCCACCAAAATCAGATCCTGAGGCAAGCATTTTACCCCAAGACCACCGTGGTCAACACATATATATTTTATCTTATATAAAATTATTATTTTATACAAAATTATATATATATATATATATATTTGTCGTGTATTTAGCTACAAATTCCTTACTAAAATCCGTTAATTTAGCTAATACATGACTAAATTATTTATTTTCTTAATATATAAGATATATTAAAATTTAACTTTCACAAATATATTTATTGCCATTTAATAATATGTATGTACACCTTTTTTACACGTATATTACGTTTACTATTAATTAATTATTTTTAAGGGATCACTGTGGAGAAGATATTGTCACGGCAAAACACCAAACTATTTTTAAAGTGACTATCATGTTTTATTTCAACATAATAATATTGTAAGATTTTGTGAAATAGATTTAATATTAATTAGTATGCAGCGAGAGCTTTCGGTTGATTAAAAACTCAATTTGTATTGTTTATTGATTTACCTCTTGCGCGCATGTAGTTGTACTGTATTATTATCTATCTATTTACAAAAGCAAGTAATTTTTAAAATTCAATCTATTTTATTTTCTTTATATTAGTAATTTCGAAATCTCTTCCAAACATATTAAATATTACTTCTTTAATTTATACAATGTTTAAAAGAGATTTTAGCCTTTTTTCAACTCCCGAAGCGGTAATTAATACTGTTATATTGTTTATGACAAAGAAATTCATTAAAAATGTAGGACTACATTTAATTGTATTCTGGTTTTAAAGCGTTGTATTCAACTATGAAGTTCTAATATGTGAGAGAAACTCATGAATTATCTATATTATGTTAAAATATATAAAATGAAACGTCTAAAACTGAAAAATTAAATGAATTCAAAATAGTCTACACAACCAACGGACGTTTTGAAAGAATGTTTGAATAAATTAATTTAAGATGCGATGTTGATACAATGAACATTTTGGCAAGTGAAATGATGAAAGGGAGTAAAAATACATAATTTAACACATTAGTCAAGATAGAATGTAAGAGAAAGCATATAATGCCATTACTTGTGTTAGTTTATTTTTTCACTAAGTAATTGAACTTGATCTCTATATAATAAAACTTTTAAAAAAAATATTTTCGTAGATAAAACCAATTGCAATATTAATGAAAATTAATATTTAATATCTACTGGTACATACTTTAAAACTTTGCTGAAATAATTATATTCTAGCATGCCTAATAGAATTTAATATTAGAATGGTGAAATAAAAATATTATTTATATACTAATATAAGTAATGTCCAGTTCATGAAAAATTACTTCCAAATTTAATATAACCAACCAAACTAAATTAATCAGAAATCATTTGGTATCGATTATGTTATTCGTTCTGTTTTTGACAAGTTACTAAATTCATCATACGATGTTCCAGTAATCATAAAAATTGGAAATTATTTTAATGACATCCATATTCATTTCATTGTATGGAGCCTATGTGTTTATCTATTAAGGTATTTTCAAAACTTATATAACTGAGAACCGAATAGCTGAAACCGGTTCCAGATTTGTTTTTAATAAAGAACAGTCAGAACCAAAATATCTAATAGCTAAACTGACCCATCCTGTATGTTATATATATATATATATATATACATATAGAGGAGAGAGAGAGAGGGGGGGGAATAAACCACTCTTCGTAGCATGATAAAACCTTGTCAAAATTATGATAGGTACAATTTTCGAGAGTTGAGAAATATCTTAAAATCCAAGTATATTAACAATTTCACTAACTTACCTAAATTAAACTAGCTTTGATATTAAATAATTGGAAGGTTATAAAGATTTTTGTATTATTTGTATTGACAAGTCTAAATGTAAAGTAATAAAAATTAAATTTAATATATAAAAATAATCATATTCGTATAACAGGCAATTTGACACTCATTGCGACTTTCCTATCGGTAATAAATTGAATAACGACCAGCGTTATTCTCACAGCCTATAACCTATATGAAAACAGACTTAGTGCATGAGTCATTCATTGTTGATGATGACAATCGCTTTCGTAATTTCCACCACGTTTTGGAAATACTGTTTTTTATTCAAAAACTAATAAGTATAATCAACTTAACAACAAATAACGTGAGTTGAAATATATATGTTGTACGATACATAGTAAAGTATAGCAAATAGCGTTAACATAATTTCAAAGGGGCTATTTCTTAAGAATTTAATTCAAGGCAGCCAGCCAGTCGTTACAGTACTTATGGGTAGTAATGTGAAATAAGTGTCGATACTTAACTAATACCAATATTTTTCTTTTGATACAATACTTTTTCACAAAATACTTTCATCTCGATAATTTGACTAATATGAGTATACTCCATTCACGGTAGGAATTACTCTCTGAAAGGTCTCTTTTCCTACCAATATCCTACTGTATAATAGATTTCTGGTAGGGAAAAAGGCTTTTCAGAAAACAATTCCTACGCTGAACGTACTTTTACTCACATATCGGTATCGAATGGTATAGAAAGAATCAACCATTTGGTTTCTGAGCGTCTACTTTCCAAAGCAGGAGCTACGTTAACTAAAAACAGGGAACAGACTTTTGGGGAAAAGAATTTAGAGACTTATATTTATCAGTGGCTGCACTGAAGAA
Organism: Timema shepardi; assembly: GCA_902151425.1. NCBI lineage: Eukaryota > Metazoa > Arthropoda > Insecta > Phasmatodea > Timematidae > Timema > Timema shepardi. Next base: position 127,163 of record CABFVX010000209.1, on the reverse strand, counting down.
TATTGGGAGCTAAAAGCATTTTTAAATATTTATTTGGTGGGAACGGTGTTGAGTGGGAAAGCGAGGTAATTTTGGAACGTCACCAAAATGTAGCCTAAGCAAGGAAAGATCTCTAAATTTAAGGGTTGAAGTAGGGTTACAAATAGATGGAAAAAATAAAATTTTATTAAACGTTGGTATAAAGAAATCTTTCATAATATCCATCATACAATACTATCTTACATTCCAGCATAATTATAATATATCAAGGTTAATTCATTCTAATGTTCAGTGTTTTAGTAAATATTAAAATACTATTTCAATGCAAGTTTACTAAAAATGTAACTTAGGAGGGTAAGTAAAGCCATTGATCTTTGCCAATTGTGACCTTTAAAGGATCCCTTTAAGTTCTATGAGATAACTTTCGGGCAAAATTTGTAAGCATTTTCTCACTCGTTCATAGGAATCTAGTTCTGAAAGCAACGAGAAACTACTGAACTTTCAAGAATTGCCTATTTCTAGTATATGTGTTTTCTTCCAGATGGTGCTGGTGGGTGACACTAACAGCCCTAAGGACCATATGAATGAGAAACACATTAGTACCAACCTTTGGGCTGTAAAATCATTATAATACTTGCGTTTTATCCTTGAAGATTTTTATCTTGCCTTACAAAAAAAAAGAATATATATATCCTCTCCAATTCTACCTTTTTCACCCATAACACACTGGAGTAATTAAAATGAATATACCCAAAACAAGTAGTAATATACGGTGTAAAAAATAATAAGAATAAACTATAGGATTCTACGTTATTATTAATCATTAGGTGAGGCATTACCTCATAATTACTTTCCTTCCTTTCCTAAAGATGTGGCAAGGTTTGGATTCAACGCTGATCACAAAAATAAAGCAATTAATTATCAGATCCAAATGACAGTTCGGTCCTTCAAAGTCTCGTCAGAGCTTCCCCATAATTCAGTGTATGACCCTCTAAAATGACTGTCATGCCACCAGTGGAATAATTATGCATTATTACTCCCTTTCTGGATCGAGGATGTATAGTGTCATCCCTCTCCCTCCCTTTCTCCTCCGATACGACCTTTAGAGGAAATTATCATCATAAACAAATTGTGAAGTGGTCATGCGTTGAAATAATCCTACTCGTGTGTATGTGTGTGTTTGTGCTCGCCTTGCCATTACTAGTCATCACTCTTACTCTCATACACACATGTATAACAACCACGTCGTACACGAGTAATGTGAGGACAATAACGGCGTAAGTTTTGTTTGATACGAAACGTACTTTAATTTCCCCTAAGTCTTAAACCAAATTTTGGTTGTTTTTACTATCGTATTTTGGTAACCACCGCGATGGTCCGGTAGTCCACCGAGTTAGTTTAATATAATATTGGATTTCTGTATTCCAGGTTCAAATCTCGTCCGAGAACACTTAAGATTAGCTCATCACATATGATTTATTCTCTTGGTAGTTTTCAAATCTCACCTTCATGATAATTCATATAATACCTTTAAGTTACAGCTTCTCATCTATTTTCCTTGGACCAAGCCATTAAATTATTCCTGTGTTAAAACGTTTGAGTTAAATAAAATAAATGGCACGGTGCACCGCACCAACATTCTTTTGCTTTTATCTAGAAACAGACACTTACTAAAAACTCGTAATATTGGTAAATATTACATTACATTGTTGTAAAAACATTGCCCCAAAGATCTTAAATGAAATAAAATAGTGTTACTTGCTTACCCTATGACATTAGGAAATGGGAACACTGTTATAGGAAAATTGAGAAAAGAGAATCATCTTTGTCCACCAAAGAGAATAAAAATCAATTTCGTTTTCAAATACCTCAATTAGAAATAAACTTACAATGATAAGTTATTTCGTATCTCAAATAGTTGCGAGGAAATGATGAAGCTTGGAAAATTCCCCCTCTGTAAGAAGCCTCCAAGTCATTTTCATAAAAAAAAAATTAGAGTTGTCCTCTAGATTTAGAATTTAATCATAATCGTTCAAGAGAATTTCGAGAAAATAGTTTTATTTTCTCTTTATGCCCTTCAGTAAACTACCTTAAATATTAGTGTTGGATATCAGGGGGACCTTATGAAAACCCAAGTTTTAACCCAATTGGTAAAATATTTTCGGCTCTAGCCCGAGGTACCGACAGAAGATATTGCGAAAACCACTTTTTTTTCAGTAGGTCATGAAACGTCGACATTTATCAAAATCTCTAGTTTGATTTTTTTGGTGATCACAATACTTTCTCCCCGAGATGTCAAGAGAAAGTAAAAACACACACAGGTGTTTGTGCGCTGAGTCTTGCTGCCTCTCTGGGTTATTTGCGTATTTAATTTAGTCGTATAAAGATGAGGAGGGTAGAATTTATAGAAAGTGTAACTTTTATTTGAGGGTAGATAGATTAGTAAGGCATTTAGAAATAGAACTATAAGTACATCTGACTGGAATTCAAGTCCCTGTAACCGGTATAGTATTATTAATTGGAAAACCGTGGCATTGACACTGGTGGAAAATTTTTTTTAACACTGAGGTTTTCCCATCTCTTCTAAATAAGGTGTATTTCTTATATTATTTAATTTCTTCATTTTACCCCTTTGATTTATTTTATATTTGATCTAAGGTATTTAACATACACTTTCTGAACATACTGATTATACCAGCTCATTACTTAATCAACTGTATAGTTATGGATAATATACAACACCCAGTCCTCTGGCTGTCAGTTCATAACTGTAAAAGAGGCTCCAATATCGCAATGATAAATATTTTAGCTATGCCGGGAATTAAACTATATTAAGACCCTTCAATTGCATTATTATTATTATTATTATTACGTATAGCACTGCGTCTTACTACTAACCGTTCGGGTTGTACGCACTTACCCTAATGTGTAATGGTAGGGTGATGATTGTGAGATTTATGAAATGGTGGACCTACAGTTTAACATGGGATCCGAACAACGGTGGAGACCTGGCCTTCCACACATTCACAAGTTTTGATTAATACACGTCTATTCAGAGGTGAAGGAAGGGTTTGGCAATCATATAAATCTGCGCTGGGAGCGAGAATTGAACCCCGGACCCCCAACACAGAAGTCTTACACCTTGTCCCTAGACCGCCAGGTCACCAATTTAATTGTAATTGACTTAAGTGATACCAACTGTGCTAAAGTATATAACTTGAATTTAATAAAACTAACTAAATAACCCTTGTATGAAGCCGTATTAGCTGAAAAATATATCCACATCTCTAGATACAAATTATAGCGCTGTGCCATTTTTGCCCTCCTATTTCGTAGTTTAAAAAAAAAATTTGTAGCTAAGTATATCGCTCTTGCACAGTAATTTAAACTGTAATCCACATCAGCTCTAAATGCTAAGGGGCTTAATATATATTTTATATAGTGTAGGTATCACTAGATTTACTTTCAACATCCCAACTTGGAGAGTTCAACGAGAATACTTTAAAATACGAGTACATATCATCCACAAAGCCGTATGAAATAGAAATATATACGTTCAAACAGATTATTATTTAAGAACTATAATATTTTCATTTAATTTAGAATAAAGCTCTACGCTGACATCAAGCACGGGCATTAAAGTGTGTGTATCAAAATAACTTACTAGCAACATTTTTCATTTATTTTAGTAATATTTCTAGTAATTTGTTGGTAAGTAGATTTATAAAATTGATAAAATTGTTATTAATATTACTACAGGGTGACCTGGTGGTCTAGGGGTAAGGTGTCAGACTTCTGTGCTGGCGGCCAGGGTTCAATCCTCGGTCCCGGCAAAGAATTATCTGATTACCAAACCCTTCCTTCACCTCTGACAAGACATCTTGTGAATGTGAGGAATGCCAGGCCTCCACCGTGGTTCGGATTCCACGTTAAACTGTAGGTCCTTCATTTCATCTCACAATCACCCTACCATTACACGTTAGCGTAAGTGCGTATAACCCGAACGGGTAGTAAGACGCGGTGCTAATAATAATAATAATAATATTACTACAAATTTTAAAACTCTCCTCACCAACAAATTCATATGAATACTATTAAAATTATGTATGTTTCACAAACAAACAAATACTCGTACTTTAAGTATTTTAATGATGCCGGAAAAATACCGAAATCAAATCCATGATGACCTACAATAGCCAACTTATAAAATAAGAAGAACTGGATCTTTCTTTCCTTATTATCTGCTTTTCATTTGATTTACTTAAACAAAATATTGACACTAAATACCATCGGTACTTTTAAAACTCCATATTATATAAATCCAAATTAATAAGCAAACGTATTAGTTTTGTTAACAAGTTTTAATTTTCTAAATTATTTTATACATCCTACATCACTGAGTCTTCTTACCTGTTTAGTTTATACGTATACATGGACATTACTCAATTGGGGTAGGGATGATGAAGGAGGCATTTTAGAGGTATTCCACCCACATTTGCTTGGAAGGAGAGTGAGAAACAATTGAGTAAAAATCACCCTTATTTGACACAACCTATATTCGAGCCCTGATCTTCCCGTCATCAGCAGGCCAGTCTAATACGAGAGCGACACCTTAGACCATTCAGCCACTGAAGCGGGTTTTCTCAAATAAATAAAGTGTTTCAATCACGAAAAAAAATTATTTATTATATGTTTTTAAACTAAAAATAGTAGGCTTGACAAATATTCTGTCTGGACACGGGGCTACAGTCTAAATGGCTTGATGTATTTAGTTAAAGCTTGGTATTTAAATGCTATATAGTCATACCTTGGGGCCAAATCGTGATTTTGTTTTTCCCCATAAAAATAAGGGGACCTAACTCTATATCTATTGATTGAATATTCCAAAATAGCTTTAATAATTTTGTTCAAAATGGATATCTGTATCGTATCTTATATGGAAAGTAATTCTCTATCCTTGTTTTTAAAAGAAACATTAAATAAATTGTTGAATGAAGTATAGATAACCTATAGTTAATATTTGTATATTTGAACTACCGTATTTAGAAAACAGATTTAATGATTTGGCTCAATATGATTCTCTGAAGAGTATAGTATTTTACATCATGAATAAAAATGTGGTTTCATTTATCTACAAAAATAATTTTAAGTTAGTTTACTAGTAAATGATTTTTTTTAATTTGGAATTTATAAAAAAAATAATACATGTATTTTGGTTTAAAATTCAAATCCAAAGAGTGTTTCATATTATTATCGAACTTCAACTAACATTTCTCTCCAAATGTGATATTGTTTAAGGGTAATTTAATGATAGAATATTTAAAAATTATATACCTGGGTATCATTATATTTATTATTATTATTATTATTATTATTATTAAGTGTTCTATTTTTGGTGGTCCATCGCCTTGTCAGAATTGATTCCTCCAGTATGACCTACAAGTAGCTTTCTTATTTAAATTCTGAAACTTCATCTGCTTTCATTGTTTGAAGTCATAAATCCATTGCATTCGAGGTCTTCCTGGCCCCTTTCTATTTTCTACTTTGCCTTCTACATCCCTCATTAAGCCATTTGTTCTCATAATATAACCCACTCAATTGACCATTCTTCGTAGAATCACCTGAATAATGGTACTCATTTCCATTAGGTACTCTTTTCGCAGAATCTCTTTATTAGTCACCTTATCTGTCCATTTCATCCTTTCTATTATCGTCTCGCACCACTTCTCAAAACTTTCCAAATATTTCTTCCAATCCTACCTCGGGGCATATTATTCTAGATCCATACAAAGCAATGCTCCATATTCAACACATAATCAGTTTCTTTTTTAATCTCCAGTTTGCCAGTCAGTAGCGTTTTCTACTTGTGTTGTACAGCCTTAGTCGTTGTTGTTTTTTACTAATCTTCTGTGTACACTCTGCGTCTGCTAAAAATAAAATTTCAAAATATTTAATATTTTTCACGTTGTCTAGAGTTTAGTTCCCAAATGCAATATTCAGTGGTTTTTCTCTCTTGGATATCCACATTACCATCCACTTCTCGATTTTAATTTCCCTTCCATACTATATTTCATTTTCAAATAGTTTATCATAATTTGAAGCTATTCTTCTTCATTCTTCTCAAGTTATATGTATATTTCAATTTACTTATCTCTTCTTTTTCTTGAGTCAACACCCCGAAGGTTTTTTGTTGTGATTTCTATATTTCCGGCGCTGGTAGTTCACTCAGCCCTTTAGCTGGTTAGTGTTACCTGCACCATCTGTTAGAAATACCCATTAATAGGAACATTTAGAAAGTGTGGTGTTTTCCTGTTACTATAGACACTGAATTTCTGTGAGCGAGTTTATAGGGCCTACCAATTTTGATGTAAAGTTATTTTCACATATTTAGGATTATTTTACATGCTATCATTGACATGGGACCAACGGCTTTACTTCCCCTCCGAAGGGATTAGTGTTACGGATTTTTTATAGCCCCAGAAAAATATTTCAAACCCCAGCTAGATTTGAACTCACTAACATTGGATCCTGATGCTAGCACTTTACCTCAAGAGCGGGGTTTGTGTACTTATCACATGTCCTCCTAATGTGAAGTCTCCAAATATTTTATAACTTTGGTCAAGGCTAGTAAGAATTATTGCTGATAAGCAACGAACTTCTTTACTCCTCTTTTAATGTCGACGCTATTATTGGTGTACTCTAAATACAATTTTTCTTTTACTATTTACTTGACTTACAAGTTTGCTATTAATCTTCTATCTTTCCAGTCAATTCATATTTACTCGAGCATCTTCATTCGTTTCTCTACAAATGAACTTGTGCACTTGCTCTTAACAACCTTCCCAGGACTTACTTCATTAGAAATACCAGAGGTTCAAAACTCAATCAGTCTGTACTCTTTTATTATTTTAAAATAGAAAGGAATGTATTTAGGAAAAGTTATTGATCTACTTTTACGTATTCATTTCGTGAAATGTGGTCTGAATCTGTCACTTTTGATTGATATTACTATCAATATTTATCAAATAGCACTAATAATATGGTAAAAATGTGTCAGTGTTTATCCAAAGAAATATATTTACATTTTCGAAAAGGTGCTCCAACCAATTGCCCATTAGTAAGAAAATAAAGGCGTAACTTTCAAGCAATTTTATGTAAAAGAATATAACAGCGGTAATCAAGTAACAAGCAAATTCAGAATATATTTAAATTTTAATATTAAGATGGTGGTGTTACAAAGTACATTTATTTTAGATATTTAACGTGCACTTTTTGAACCGACTGATTATATCAGCACACAAGAATTTATATTCGGGAGCGTGAAAGGGCCCACCAATTTTTCCAGGAATAGTATTTTCACATACCTTCCAGGATTATTCTACATGCCACAAATAACATGGGATTGATGGCTTTACTTATCTGTTGTGCTATGGATTTTTACCCCCACCCCACCCCCCCCC
>CABFVX010000209.1:106345-119688 GCA_902151425.1 Timema shepardi | reverse complement strand
GAAGCGATAACTTTACCACAAGATCATCGAGGTTGACTGCACAGTACATCTATATGCCATTCACCGTAGGAATTGACTTCTGAAAGGCCTTTTTCCCTACCATAAATCTACTATATAGTAGGATATTGGTAGTAAAAAAGACCTTTCAGAGAGTAATTCCTACCGTGAATGGAATATATCTAGAATTCTACCTATGATCACCAAATGGAACGAGGGAATACTGACAGCTCTGTACGCAGGATTTACATATAAAATTAAAATCGCACCAAAGTACGGTTTTATTGGTTTTCACTAGATTAAAGAAAAGTTTAAAAGTCTGAAATACTTTTATACATTTATATGAAATATATATATTACAATTTTTCCAATCATTTGAATTCTAGTCCCATAAGAAAAATTTAGAAAACCGCTCTGATTTGTGGCGTATTTTTTCTTATAACTAAATGGCCTACCTAATAATGTATCCACCATGTTAGGCGAGAATAATTTTAGGTGGTTAATTTTGTAATTGTACTTCCTACCTCTCAATCTCAGGAATGAACATGCACATATTAGGTCGTAGAAATTACATAAAGCTATATATATATATATATATATATATATATATATATATAATACATAAATGCTATATATATATATAATACATAAATGCAATATATATATAAAAGTCATTTTCTGAGCGTAACACGCCCCATTTTATAGTTTAGGATCAACAAAATATTGTATAGTGTGGTAAAACAATAATAATTATGTGGACAGATTTGTTTGGTAGTGTTATTACTAAAATTGTATAATTTAAAACTGGCTATCCAAGATTTTATATGATTTAATTTAATATCAAAATGATAATTTGTATTTCAGAACTTCTTTTTTCTCAATATCTAATTGGTTTTGTAAAAATATTATTGTATACTAAACAACATCTTTGTTTTTATTCATTTAATCTATTAATCAATCTATTAATTAATTAATTATATGAAAAATGTATAGTAACTTTCTATTTATTTTATAATGGTTTTTAAGAGTATAACAAGTATATTTGTTGTAGAAATAGTATTGTTTCTAGGAATACCATTTTTAATGTTTGTTCTTTTAGACAGGAATAAAGTTGGTTGCATTGGTTGAACCTGGAAGAAGAATTATTGTATTTTATATTATTCTATAACAAATATCCTTCAATAAAGAGTGCATCGATATGTATGATTTTAGATTGTTTATTTTTAGATACACTATAATAGTAAAACTAAAACAAACAAATATTGGTACAAAGGCATGCGATTTACAAAACAACAGAATGAAAATCCAAACAAGACTTCAAGACAAGGTAAATCTTTTCTCATTTTTTATTTATTTCCTCTCTCTAGAGAAAACAACCCCAAAACCTGAAAATGTTCTCTCTTATTTTTGATGGTAGGATGGAAATGAAAGTGGACTATTTGATTACGTCTACCATGCTACACAGATCATGTTACACGAGGAGGTGTTTGTGGACCTATAACATATATTCTAAGAATTTCAATATTTATTTAGCTAGGAAATAATTTATTTTTTTATTTAATTTTACCCAAAATAAACTTTACAAGCACATGTTTATAAGAGTAACTTGTTCTTAAGTCCACACCCATATTCACTCATCATAAGTTGTCGGGCTAACAGAAGTATGAATTACCATTACTGGGAGGGAGATATTGGTATCTTGGTTGTATTATTATTATTATTATTATTATTATTATTATTATTATTATTATTAGCACCGCGTCTTACTACCCGTTCGGGTTGTACGCACTTACGCTAATGTGTAATGGTAGGGTGATTGTGAGATGAAATGGAAGNTATTATTATTATTATTATTAGCACCGCGTCTTACTACCCGTTCGGGTTATACGCACTTACGCTAATGTGTAATGGTAGGGTGATTGTGAGATGAAATGGAAGACCTACAGTTTAACGTGGAATCCGAACCACGGTGGAGGCCTGGCATTCCCCACATTCACAAGATGTCTTGTCAGAGGTGAAGGAAGGGTTTGGTAATCAGATAAATCTGTGCCGGGACTGTGCTAATTGTAGTTTCCCACAAACCATAGTCCTTGACTCCAAATGTCTGTAATAAAATAAAATATAAAACTATCTTTTGGCCTAATGTGTATTCATTTAACGCAGAATTATATCAACCAACACACGACTTATCAATTAAATTAAATAAAGTAAGTTACACTATATCGTCCAAACCTAGCACCAGGAACTATAATTTATTTGTAATAGGTTAGACCCAAATATAAACTTTTTTCCCCCACTTTCATCATCTGGGTTTGAACTTGGTTCATCTAAAACTGTAGTCGACCACTAAAATTGTTATTTTTCAAGGATCATTGCAAATTAAGAACCACTCTATTAAGATTAAATTAACTGTTATCAAACAATTTAATTAGAATATAAATTTAGTTTAATCGGGATGGATAAAATACATATACTGTATGTATAAATATATATATATGCTTTTGTTGTAAATTTAGATAATACCAATTAATATATTAAAAAATTATTACTAGCCATTTAAAACAATATATTTGGTCCAGTCAGTAGAGTTTTTTCCAACTGAGCTAAGGTTCCCTCGGGTTCAAATCCTGGTACGACCAAAAATGAATCATTTCTCAGAAATGATATGATGCCGGGTTACGGGGCTATGTGTATATTCTATAATTAAACCTGTTTGTAATTCATGTGGTGGTTTGTTTTTTCTCAATGCTTCGTTTCTTCCAACCAACCTGGGCTATCCGCATAGTTATATTGGTGATATAAAGATGACGAATAAGGTATGATTAATATGGAGTGCACGCGCATTTGCATGGAGAGAGGATGATAAACCAACTATGAAATCACAACTTCGTACATCTGACCAGTTATTTAGTCTCAACCCTCCCCACAACAGACAAATCAAACAAGACGAAACTGACGTATTTACCAAACGGCATAGGTTTTATACGATTATTTTTTCAGAAAGTGTTCTTAAGATATTCAAAGTAAAAAATTAGCTTAAAAAATAAGTAGGAATAGTCTATTTAAATAAGCGTGCCCAATACCCGTTTTGGTGGAAGAATGGTCTAAGGCGTCACTCTCGCAATAGACTGGACTGCCAGTGACGGAGATATCGTGGCTAGAATCCCGATCGGATGGTCTTAGGATGTTTTTACTGATTTTTTTTACTCTACTTCCAGGCAATTACAGGTACACCTCCTCTAAATTCAACCATCCTAATCCCTAACATATTAGCGTAAATTAGTAAATATGTGTATAGCCTGAACGAATAGTTAAGCGTAGTGAACAAAAAAATAATTATTTCCCCAAACACCTTCAAAATTTCAGATAATTTCCAAAACCTTTATCGTATATAAGTTTATTATGAATGTAATTATATGGTTTTACAAGCGTGTATATGCTAGTGGCCGTGCGATAGTGTATTTTTATTGTTTACTTGAACAACATGTGTCAGGAGGGCCACGTTTGACCTTCAAAAACCTCAGTCTAGCACAGCTACCTACAGACAATCACCGTAAAAGGTAAAATCTGCGTTACACCAATAATATATTTTTCGGCCATGTCAGGGATACAGCCCTGGACTCTTATCTTAACAGGCAAACATGCTACCGACTTAGTTAAGGCACCGGATGATAGAATAAAACACTTAATTCTTAAGTATAAAGAAAGACGTATTTGTGGCATTACATTTTTTTTAAAGCTTTTAAAACGTTAGGCCTCTCTTAGTTACTAAAATATTGTTAGTTAAATATAGCTCAAATAGTATATATCATTTTGAAGTAGCTTCCTTAAATATGGTTGATCATCAAAATGTAATTAGTAAGTAAAATTCAATCTCGTTTTAGAATTATTTCGCCACAATAAAAATACCAAGATTATATTTTAATTTTTCCCGTAACAAATATAGGTATGATAACAAAATTTCATAGAACAACTAACATTTTTAATTGTGCCAGTCTATACTTTCATAAACCAATCTTTAAAACAGTCATGACGCTTCATTTGTAAATTGTGTAAAAAAAAATTCCCTCATACAATTTTCCCGATATTTTCTCTTTTGTGACGTAGTAAATGGAAATAAAATATATACTTTTTTAAAAAAAAAGTTTAAGGTTTTAAAAAAAAGAGGCGGGAATTGGTTAAGAAAAGGAATAATATATATATTCGGAAACAGCAGAAGTAGAAAATGAAGTTTTAAGTGTGAAAGACAATGATATCACGCAGTGGGTAGCAAAGCAGTATATAGTCTACATTCTCGTGTGACATGGGAGTATTTCATCTGGTCGTATTGTTCATCCACATGGAGACTAGGGCGTCGTATGGTCGTCGGGGGTGTGGGAGGGAGTGTTCGGGAGGTGGAGGAATAGGAGAAAGACGCGTGAGATGAATTATTCACAAAGTCTCTCGTGCGCTTCCCGTCTCCATCGCATCCTCTTTCTCTCTTTCTCTAAGCATTCTCTCGCTTCTTTTAAATATTCTTTCTATCGACGTATTCGCTGCTTTTATCTTTATTTTTTCCTCCCACCACCCATTCTTTTACATTTTGTTCGATTGAAAATATTTAATAGTTTTGCGTCGCCACTTTATGATATTAGTATACATTTCTCTATGATAATACGTACCATTCAAGCGTCAGTGGACACTCAGGTTAAGACTTAAACCTAAACTGACTGGTTTTTTAACAGACACGTGAAGGTTGGGGGTTACTTCTCGTCCGAGTCTAATGAAAGTGGTTTTTACTCAATAGTTTCCCAATATCCTACCCATAAAACTGTAGTTATTCTTTCTTTGAATTCTATATTCCTCATCCCTACCTTATTAGTATAGATTTGCGGATATCTCGGGTGGGTGGTAAGACGTGCCGTACAAAAGAAGATATATATATATATATATATATATATATATATATATATATACTTGAACCAGCATCGATGTCCAAGTGTTTTAAGGCGTTGTATTTCTCGCGTTACGCCTGTTCGCTGAAAATGGGGAGCTATTTTTAAGTTCAAAATACCTGCCAAATACACTGAAGTATGAGGGTGGGATTCTCACATTTAAGATTTTTAAATTTGATCTTCTCACCCTCCCAATAAGTTGATGATAATACATTTTATCTAAGATGGTTTACTCATCCCTATCTTTTGAATTTAGTCATTCATAAATCTTGGACGTGTTTAATAATTTTCCTACCCCTCTCTACACCCTCAAAAAAATTATAAAAATCCTGCTTTGATTATGTTACATTTTTATATTAAGGAACAAACTTTAATAGTATTTTGTTTTCTTATCTTAAAATATATATTAAATTTGTTCCATAGCTAAGTGGGTAGAGGTTCCACCAATAAATTCGGGTGACCGTTGTTATATTTTGGGTTCTGTTGAAGGTACAGTAAAATTTTCATATTTTTATATTAAGGAACAAACTTTGTTAATTTTTTGTTTTCTTATCTTAAAAGGGATATTAAATTTGTTCCATAGTTAAGTGGGTAGAGGTTCCATCAATGAATTCGGGTTACCGTTGTTATATGTTGGGTGCTGTTGAAGGTGCACCCAAATTTGCATATAAAGGGACCTGATTTGACAGAAAAGTCACTATATCTAATTTAACGTATTCGTACATCAAGTCATATTACCTACAGCTGTCACTTTTGAGATATATTGAATACATAGTTATATCCTACCAAATTGTACTGTAGTGTTGGGCGATCTGACATGGGTAAGTCATGTGTCAGTGTACGTATTTAAGAAAAGATATGTTGTATATTCCAATTAAACCACTAGCTCTAAAGCGTGATGGATGACTGGTCACTAACTAACCTTGCTGCATCTTGTGGGAACAGTTAGGTTAGAAATACCAAAGGCATGCCTATTTATAGTCACCTGTTTCGGTGGCCACATGGTAAAAGGTGCTCTTACAACAGACTAAATTTCCGATGATGGGGAGATCGTGGTTCAATCCCAGTCTGGTGTAACGAGGTTGTTTTTTCCTCAATTGGTTCTCTCTCTATGCAAATGTGGGTACACCTCAGAAAAATTCAACCTTTCTTATCCCTAACTAATTATTGTAATTATTACATAAGCGTATAAACCAAATAGGTAGTAAAATGCGGTACTAAGAAAATAAATAGTAAAAAAAGTGTTGTTTTTTTGTCACCTTTTATAAGTATTGTTTTTGTGTGCATATATGACTACGGGCTGGATGTAGCCCACGACCCATGAGTTAGTGGAGCTTGCCCAAGACCATTCCATAACAAATGCGGGTAAGATTTTAGGTCTCTATAAAAATACTAACAGGTTGAATAAAATAAAATGCATCGAGCTAAATGAAAACCAGCCGGAATAAACTAGTTTACTATCTTGTTGAGTCTTTTTTTCTTCATCGTGCCTTGCAAACCTTATGGGTATTTCACATTTTTACACTAATTGGGTAAAGATAAGGAAGGTTGAATCTAAAAGAATTTTACCCGCTCTCTCACTCTGTATAGAAAGTGAAAACCTCTTAGTCAAAACAAAAATGCCGTCAGTGAACCTGGACCAGAACTCAGACCGTTATCTTCTCGTCATCAGTAGCGGATTTAGGTTTGAGGATGCCCTAGGCCCGAGACGATATGGCGCCCTTTTTTTTGTAACAGTATATATATATATATAAACATATATATACATATATGTGTGTGTGTATAAAATAATGAAAATAATAACAATAAGAAGAAGAAATCTAATTCAGGTATAAATTAAACATTTATTTTTTTAACATAACAATTAAATATAGAATTATTAATAAATTGCTTGTAATTAAAATATAAATTATTTTTATCTGATTAATCATATAATAAATTTTTTTCTTGCTTTCGTCCGTGCGAATCCTAGGCCCGAGACGATATGGCGCCCTTTTTTTTGTAACAGTATATATATATATATAAACATATATATACATATATGTGTGTGTGTATAAAATAATGAAAATAATAACAATAAGAAGAAGAAATCTAATTCAGGTATAAATTAAACATTTATTTTTTTAACATAACAATTAAATATAGAATTATTAATAAATTGCTTGTAATTAAAATATAAATTATTTTTATCTGATTAATCATATAATAAATTTTTTTCTTGCTTTCGTCCGTGCGAAAATATCAATGACCTCCTCATACTTAATTTCTTGAACCAATTGTGCTTCAATGGTTAGTAATGCAAGTGCATTTAGTCTGTCTTGTTTCATACTTGCACGCAAATAACTTTTCACTCTTTTCAGAGTGGAAAATGATCTTTCTCCAGAACCCAATCGATTTTTAATTTTAGTCATCTTACAAATTTTGGCGCCCCTAAAAATTTGCCGCCCTAGGCCCGGGCCTCACGGGCCTAAGCCTAAATCCGCTACTGCTCGTCATTAGCAATAAAATATGTTGCTAGAGTTACAATACCTCATTCCTCATTTGTCTAGTATGCCTCTTTAATGATGTCTAGGCCTCACTACTGTTGGTGGAACTGTTGAGGATCCAACCACCTTTTGAGTTGAATGCTATGCATGCATACATACATACATACATACATAATTACATACATACATACAGGCATACATATTTACATACATATATACATACATACATACATACATACATACATACATACATACAGGTATACATACATACATACATACATGCATACATACATACATACAGGCATACATACATATATACATACATACTTACATACATACTTACTTGCGTCCATGCATACATGAATTTACATGCGTGCATGCGTGCATGCGTGCATACATACATAGATACATATTACTGGTGGTCCGCGGTGGCCTATTAAGTGCTCCACAGAATTCCAGGAAGTTTGGTAATAAAAATGAAGAATCAAATAGTCAAAGCTATTATTTATGCTTTTAGGGAGGATTACTCCATCTAGATATCACATTATGAAATTATAAAAATGACACCTGGACATGGGAAGGTCCCGGTTCGATTCCTGTGTCCAGGTGTCATTCTTTCAATTCTCAGATTAGAATAATAATTAATTAAATACTGTTGATCACATTTGATAATATAAAAATTGGAAATGTGACGTAAATATAAAATAATCATACTATTCTGTATTTATTTTCTCGATAAACACAAGTAACACAGAAAAAGAAGTTTGTACAAACATAAGATCAACAAATTTAATGATCTATAAAAAATTATTAGGTTTAGAATACTTAAGATAAACAAAAATCTATTGCACATTAATACATAGTAGTTATATTTTTTTAAATGCAACATTTAATCCAGTAAATTCATTTTAGTCTTGTATTTGTAGAGGTAAAATAGAGTAGACTACAAATGTTTTAGTTTCCTGTATGATTTTCCACTACCCCCTCTCCTTATACTCCCATAGTCCCTCCCAATGGGCCCCTTAGTGTGCATAACTTTAATATGGTGGTTCTCCTTCCCCAAAACTTTGAGAAACACTGCCTTAGGACTTATACCGGGCGACCAGGGAATTGAGCGTATGGTTGTTCATTCTTACTTCGACCTCTGGTGTTTCAGCTCAAATTCTACAGACCTTTATCCGTTTATTCCCATAGGCATATATTGTTATTTTGGTATTCTTTTCTTAACGCCATTATTTTCTTTTACTATTTTTTTAATTTCCTTATTGTTTCTTTCCGCTCAAATACTAACGAACCAAAAAAAAACTAAGATTAATTTTGTATGTGCATATTGTGACATGTTTAACTTTGTAATACGCAAACTTGATGGAAAGTTTATTTAAACAGAAATAAATTATTTTATATCTATCTAAAGAGCTATCATAAATGATTATATATAATTTTAAATAGTAAAACCCCTCAATTATTTAGGGTGGTGATGATTTAAACGCAAGAAAAGGCCTGTATTTTTTCAGTTTTTATGTAAAAACATTATTTTGGTCAAAATGAATAAAATATTGCTTCCATACAAACATTGAGATTAATTTTCTTCGCATGAGTACCTCAACAGTTGTTGAATATCTCTGTCAGGGGTGTCCTGGGATTTTATAAAAGCTTTTTCTCTTCATTTAATAATAATATTTAGCAACGCGTCTTACTACCCGTTCGGGTTATACGTTTGCTGGCGAGCTCTCTAGCTTCTCTTCATTTAAAAAGGTTGTTAAACAAGAGAGATATTCAACAACTGTTGATAGCAAAATATGTAGAAAATTAAACCCTATTTTTGTACTGAAGAAATATTTTATTTATTTTATCCACAAAAAAAAGCTTTGCTATAAAAAATGCAAACACACTGACTTTTTCTCGCGTCCCCTACACCCTCGCCTTAAGTAACTTCTTAGCGAGGCCTTAATACTATGCTAGGCCCACATCAGTGGTCACATGGTCTAAGGCAAGTGTGTAAAACTCCTTTGATCATAAGGGCCACATTGAACATAAAAAATAATGAATATATATTTTTTTAATGGTATTGTCGTTATTTTAAGTAAAAATAATTCCACCTTAGTGTGTTGTTAATCGTTAGTACAAATTTAAAAGTATAGACCCTTTATAAAAAAAAAGGTAAAGCCTACATTTTATGATAAAAAATTAAAGCCTTTAATTTGAAAAAAAATATATCAATATCGGGCTTTAAATCTAATGCCAAAGTCATTTTTGTAATCGTTTTCAAATGTAAGACCGCTAGCCTAGATTTCTAAAGGGTTTGGTTTAACAACTGTTAACTTATGCACATATTTAACGCACCAATTGCACAATTTTTTGAAATTGATCCATATCTAATAAAATGTTACAAATCTAAATACCAACCTCCCTTGCAAGAATTCTCCAAATTATGCCAAATTCCCAAAAATAGTATTTTGAAGTGTTGTATTTCTTCGACGTTTATAAAATTAATACAGATTTGCCATCCACGTATATTATTGCATCATAAGGTCCGTGGGCAAAACAAAACCATAAATAGGGCTAAAATGCCCGGTCTAGCAATAATTCACTCTTACGATGGATTGAATTTCTGTTGATGACAAGGTCAACGTTAGAATCCTGAATGGGGGGAAGTGTTTTTTATTTTAGGCTTCCAGCGCTCTCTCCTCGCAAACTCTGATAGATTTATTCTAAATTCTACCCTTTTTTATCTTTACTTAATTAGTGCAAAAAAAAGCAATTTGCTCACACCGGTAGTAATATGTGTTGCACATGGTAAAATAGAATTAATATTAAAGTAATAAATTGTAGTCTAGATATAAAGACTATGTATGCACTGTATTTTATAGATGTATTTCGACGACAAATTAACTCTTAAGAATAATTACTAGGCATAATTTAAATCCCGTTTTTAAATTTAGATAATATATATATCTTTTCTAAGTATAAGTAGAGCAAAGTTTTGAAACCCTCTTCCGCAAAAATGTGGTTTGCTCTTATTTCTTAAATCTTCCCTATTGAAGTTTAGAAATCTACCCCTTCACTCACGTATTTTTATTCCCCACGCCCCTACCTCTCTCTCTCTTTTCATCCCTCGTTCCCTTTTCCACTCTACATTGTCCCTGTAGGAATGAATATATCAGAGTCAAAAGTACTGCTCAATTTTTCTTTTATATGTGATCTTTGGAGCCCCAGGAGAAATTACCAGTAATATGTCAAACTTTCAGTGCGACCGCCTGAGGCATTTTGAGTAATAGACTTTATAGAGGTTGTTTATACTTACGGGTACAATTTCTTTAAAAAAATAGATATAGTATATCACTTCCCTAAAAACACAGTAGACTACGTTCAAAATATATTAAAAATTAGAGCTGGCCCGCGACTTCACTCACGCTTAGGTTGGGTGAATTAACTTTTTTCCGTCGAATCATCTAAAATACCAAATACAACATTTCAAACGCGTATTAAGTGAGGGAAATGTTATATTTTTGGCAACGCCACACATTAACGACTGCCTGTAGTAAGGAACCAAAATACAGTGTTTGAAATTTGGGTGCACTTGCATCAATATTTGCTCGCTTACTTGGAAGAATTGTTGCAATGAATATCAAAAGAAATGTACTCGATTTATATACTCCTTGTATAAAGCTTGTCCCTCTTATTTGGAGCCAATGTTGCAAATAACACAAAATAAATAGATTAAATTTACTATATAAGAGACCAAACCAAATAAAACCAGTTTACACGCAACACGATAAAAATTCTGTTAACGTACATAAATTAAAGTTGCAAGTATAAGCACACTAACAGTGATTATCTTATATAGAATTATTATTGTTGCAATGAACACCCCAAAAGCAATAATTTAAAGTGTCTATCTTTGAAACAAAAATAAAGTAAATTGAAAGTAAAACTCTATAGTCAGTGAGTGCCATATAATACCAAACAAAATTGTGTTTTTACCTTAGTAACAAAAGTAAGCATGAAAATTATTCGTACCGCTAACGCATTCAATATAACCGATAACTTTAAATGCTATAATCGACTCGAAACCAAACCTTTATGCGCGTACGAAGATTCCCAAAGAAACGCCCAATCGCCCCCTGTCCCCTCCTCTCTAACTGGTCGAATCAATCTATATTGTTAAAAGACAATCGAGTTAATTAAGGCTTTGAAATCGCTGTGCTTTTAATCATGAATTGTGCACTGTACACTAAGCATTGTTCACTACTATCCAAGCGCTAGGCATGAATATAAATTTTAAACTTGGCCTTATCTAAGATCAAATGAAATAAAGATGTTGTACGTCAACTGTATAGTTAATATTTGCCAAATGAAGAACACTTTTTAGCTATTAATGTAAAGAATACTAAACAAACAACTAAACTATAAAAACAGCTGACAGAATACTTTTGTGTATTTTTATTTGAAAATACCTACTAATGTGAATACCAAACAACTAATCTAGCCAAATTATAATTTATCTTTATATTTAGGATTGAATGTATTATGGAATATAGTTTAAGTTGCAGTTGATTTGGCGATCAATCTAAACAGAAAACTTATTAATTCTACATTCAACGGGAGAATACACCACAAATTACGTAGTAAAAGCAATAATCTTTGAAACCCCATAGATTATTTTGGTTTAAACAGGCAAAAATATAACCTACGTGCATTCTGAGAGTACAGTATAAAGAACACATAAGGAGCATATAGGAGAACATCATATATAAATCAGTTAAGTGGTTTTCGATTTTATCACGAACATATAAACACGTAAAAAACCTATAATAAAAGAAACAAATGAATATATATAAAGAGAAGAAAAAACTAAAGAATCTAATTTAAAAACAAAACTATTCAACTAACGGTTTTTTTTCTACATTGCTTCGCTCTTTAATGAGATGGCGTGCTGCTATATAGCTTATCCTATTCCGAGGGGGGGGGAGGGGGGACTTACAACCGGTGAATCCCATCTCGATCTGATGACTATTTTTTGAGTTTACTGACAACAAACAGACAGAGAGACTAAAAGTATAAAAATGTATTGTTTGGACTCATAATAATTGTTTATACTGTACTACCCTGAAACAAAATATAAACTCCACGAAAATTCGAATATATGGACATGCCTTGGAGTTTTATTATATGTGTTGATATCTCACTTTATATTAATATTAATTTATTATTTTTTCTTTTGTTCGTAATTTTCTAGATAAAGTATATGGTATTAAAGCTGTACTTAAATTGGGTAAAACAATTTGGGCTGAGATTTTTTTGAATAATTTCTTTTTCAATAAATTCATTTCGATATTTGGAGAAAATAGATGAATGGATGGTAGTAGATGTTAAAAATTAGTTTATTTAAACTTTTGTAGCACGATAATAAGGATAGATTTTAATTCACAGCAACATACTTTCCCAAAGCATCGTTTCATTTTATCAGCTTTATTTTCGTATTTTATTTTATTAAATGGTAATTTGAGATAAATTTTTAAAACTGGAAAAAACAGACTGGTGTAATATAATACTGTTTCTTTAAAATTATGTTTGAATAAATTATCCTAGATTTTAAAATAATAAAATATAACAAAGTAACAATATATTATACTTAAACTCAGCTCCATGTGGTTATGTTAACTTAAATTTGTTAATATAATCCTCTAATTAAAAATGTAATATGGCACTAATGTGAAATATTTATAAACCTTTTTTATAGTTACAGTACAGCCAACACCCATTATAATTGCAACATTAAGTAAGAAAATGAATTGAAAATGCAACAATATTTTTAAATTACAAATCGCATTATATACATATGTGTGTGTGTGTGTGTGTGTGTGTGTGTGTGTGTGTGTGTGTGTGTGTGTGTGTGTGTGTGTGTGTGTGTGTGTGTGTGTGT
>CABFVX010000209.1:51266-106140 GCA_902151425.1 Timema shepardi | reverse complement strand
TGTGTGTGTGTGTGTGTGTGTGTGTGTGTGTGTGTGTGTGTGTGTGTGTGTGTGTGTGTGTGTGTGTGTGTGTGTGTGTGTATTAGTA
Organism: Timema shepardi; assembly: GCA_902151425.1. Classification (NCBI taxonomy): domain Eukaryota; kingdom Metazoa; phylum Arthropoda; class Insecta; order Phasmatodea; family Timematidae; genus Timema; species Timema shepardi. Next base: position 106,052 of record CABFVX010000209.1, on the reverse strand, counting down.
CGATTTAATACCACACTACCACGTGGACAGAGGCGATGGTCTTCTATTTTCGGGTTTTCTGGAGATATTAATTTCAGGGACAGAGTCCCGGTTGGACATGATGAGGTTGTTTTGTTTTCCTGAGCCCCCTCCACGTGAATTTGGGTATATTTTCTTTATCTTCTTCATCTCCACTTTACAAGTGTAAGTATGTGAATATCCCTTTAATAGTCAATCAGAAATCTATTAATTTTAAATTTTGTTTGTTTTTTGCATTTTTATTTATAAAAAGTTGTCAAATAGAAACTGTTTCCATGATCCTTCACGCTTTATATATCCAAATATAATTAGGTTCAATCGAAATAAAAAACAGGTATTAATTTACTGAAGTAAGGGCGTTATATGAATACTTATGTTTCTTAAAATTCCTCCCAAACTCACCCACTCCTAATAAAGAACACACTTTTTTTTTGGTCACCCAATTCTAGTCCTGCGTCAAAGGACACTTCACGAGATCGTCATTAAAATTTCTGACTTCATAAAAACTTTTAATTCATTAAAAGAGAGTGAAATGAAAATAAAGGAGTGAATGCGCAACGACTTCATTAGTCTTTTGAACGGAATGAAGTTGCGAAAAAAAATAGTTTAAAACAGATTTTCAAAGAGAATATTACAGTAGTTAAATGTACAAAATCAGATATACTTTTTTACACCCCAGGAGTTGTAAGATAAAAATATATTAACGATATCTGTGACGGCCTCGTCAATAGTCAAAAATCTTAAGATGTAGTGCTTAAAATGACTCTTGAGAGGCTTTGGTTCAAATTTTGGTGATTCTTTTTTTAATGTTAGGAGTACCTTTTATTTGAAGGAGAATTTACTCAAATGGTGGTGTATTGGTCACTTTTTATGTGAGAGATTGTTGAATTGGGCACCGTAAATTCTACTAGAAAAAAACTATAGACACGTGGATTGGGCACCATTGACTCAAATAGAAAGAATTGTAGACGCGCGGATCAGGCACCGTCGATTCAACTAAAAGTAGTTGTAAGCACGTGGAATTGACACAACTAGAAGGAATTTTGAACTGGTTGTTTGGACACTTAGTAGTAGGCTATAGTATTAATTGGAAACTAATATAATAGTGTTAGGCTCTCAAATTAGTGATTTATTCTCAATATATTTGGTATCAATTGTGAGTTCAACTATCGTTGGTCAGATAATAATTGTATGTTCAAGCATCTGAAATGTGAGGTATTTCCTGTGCAATCCGTATTTAGGCCTATAACTACTGACTCCATTGGGAGAGCATTGAATCTGTGAGAAGCGATGTTCAAGCATCTGAAATGTGAGGTATTTCCTGTGCAATCTGTATTTAGGCCTATAACTGCTGACTCCATTATTGGGAGAGCATTGAATCTGTGAGAAGCGATGTTCAAGCATCACGTAGTTTTGGATGACGGGGATCTAGGCCCGTTGATTGGTGCTTAATGCTGTCATTGGAATCTCTTAGTTGGCAGATTCTAGTTAGTGTGTATCCTAGAGCGGAGCGTTGGGCAGTTATTTCCAGGCAGTTGGTTCCAGACAGTTGCCAAGTGAGTATTTAGTTGAGTCCGTTTATCGACGGCGTGCCTCATGCGCCATGAGTGTAAACATGATTGATACATTGGTTAGACAATGGTTAAGACAGTGGTTAGAGAGTTGTGATCCCACTTCTGCCAAGGGAAGTTAGGGATCTCAAGCAATATGTTTACCGTGGATAGGTGAAAGACACAACAGAAGGTGTCAAGAGTTCGACGGCGATGTATGTGAGCAGATTGTGCTGGGAAATAAACCAATAGTAGTGTATGTTATTTATTGTGTTTTTCTTGAGTCGCGTGCTTAGAACCCTCACCTACAAATGGGAGCTATCACCACCTTACATATTAGTGTCAGAATGAGATGATATTGTATAATAATCTCCGTCAGTCCTTACAACGGGTTGCCAGTAGACTACATTTTAGTATAGGCCATCTATCTGAACGTTAGCTAACGTTAGCTAACTATAATTTTAACCTTAAGGTTTCTCCCTTAAGAAATCGTTAGCTTTATATTTGTTTAAACACTAAGCATTAAGCATTTTACCACCGCGAATGGAAGGGAATAAAATTGCGTTAAAGTTATTGATTTGCAAATCTAATGATAATAGAACAGTGGGAGGACCTAGATGCAGATGGGAGGATGACATTAGAATGGATCTGAAAGGTTTAATGGAGTAGATTGGATAGAGCTAGCTCAAGATAGGGATAGGTGGCGTACTTTTGAAAGTGCGGTAATGAACTTTGGAGTTCCTAATACCATGAAGTAAAAGCCTTAAAGATAAACCATATATATCTCCTTTCTACACATATCTCTCTTCTAGAGCAAAATGTATTAGTCAATTAAGTGAAAAATGACAACTGGGACCTTTTACATAGAAACTCAATATACTAACTACTAATGAAAGATGGACCTGGATATAAGACAAACTTGGATGGCTCAGTGGTGACACTCAAATTCAAAGGTCCCACTTTCGGTTCTCGTGTCCAGTTTGTCAATTTCCACAAGATTTGAATTGATTCAGCTATCACAACTGATCCTGTGAGTAACTATCAAGTATCATGTTATGATACAAATGAATTAATTATAGTGGGAAAGACGAGGATAGATATAAATGAACATTTTCGACACAAAGTAGGAGTAATACCGGTATTGAAGATGATAGATACTGCCCAAATAAGATAGTAAGGACATTTTGAGAGAATGGAAGGAGAAAGGGTCACTGTGAAGTGTTGAGGATGGTGGCCGGGAGCGAAGAGACCGAGAGGAATACAAAGTAAAAGGTGGAAGGATGGCGTGGAGGAAGTCCTGAAGAGAGAAGAGATGCCAAACATTCGGCAGCTAAGAGAGGCGGGGGCAATGATTAGAAGGCTGAACTGGAGCAGGATGCTGGTCCCGCTGACAGGTGCATACCTAACTGGGAGATGTTGAAGAAGGATAAAATGAATTAATAATATTTCTTACTTGTGCCATACAAATTGAATGAGGTAGGTAAGCATTTGGTGTGGTGACGAGATTATTTATTTTTATCGCTCTAAGTATAGTCAATCTCTCGTTTCCTAGCCTCTGTCGTCCCTCTATTCCCCTAATGCTAAGGTAACAGTTATTTCATAAATAAATCACTGGTAGCTATGAATATGTTATATACTTTTACACGATTACTTGGAAAAAGGAAGTATTGTTTAAAAAAATACTCAAGATTTTGATCAATATTAACGTTTTATGACCACATAGATATGAAAAAATAGTTTCCGCAATGCCCTCTCACAGTCTGTCAATCTTTCTGTTACTCGGCCTAGAACCGAAATGATTTTAACAAACGGGCTAAATGTATATAAGGATTTTATAAGGTTCCTCAGGGTTTTTTTCATGTCATAGGTTTAGACCTAAAACTAAGGGTAGTTTACATGAGTGCAAAAAGAGAGGGGAAAGATCGATTTTTGATTCAAATTCGTAGCTGCGTACAATGAAACATTACAAACAAAATTGCAAATATCATTTTTCTGGTAATATGACTTAGACCCTACTGTACATAGAGGATGTAACCACATTTTATTATATATTTACAATTCTTTGAAATACGAAATCTCTTATCATTTAAAGGTTTTTGGACTCTTATGGATAAAAAATTAAAGGTAAATATATTTTTATAAATACAATGTTTTCCAAGCTAAGCAAATACTCTATATGTTTTCAATTAAAGTTTGTAAAAGAGGGATTTGAAAAGGTACAGAACTAATTTTTATGTATCTGTGAAAATGTCTACTATTTCATGTATGCTCTTTGGTGAAATTTGATGCTAATTTCTTACGATTAAGATTTTGTAACATTATCTATTTTATCACTTATCTTATTATTTCTGCTGGGTGCATATTTCTTTGTCTATGGATGGCATCCGTTTTTTCACTCAGTTTCGTGATATATCTTTGGTGCCAGGGAAAAAAGTATGTCAAAAATGTAACTTGACTTATCTAAAAATTTACAACTAAAATAAAACAAATGTACTTAAACTATAGAGATCTAATGGAAATTTTCCACCAATAAGGTTTAATTTGACTTATAATAAATGTACCAAATGGTAGTTCTAGCCAAGGAGAATGTCAATATTGACTTGGCTCATTTTGATCACTTTTTGACTTATATTCTTTTCCCCTGGCATCAAAGATATAAAACCGGAAGTTATCTTACATGTGTGAATGTAAAACTGCTTACAAGAGGTGACTTGGTGGTCTAAGGGTAAGGTGTCAGACTTCTGTGCTGGGGGTCCGTAGTTTAATCCTTGGTCCCGGCACAGATTCATCTGATTGCCAAACCCTTCCTTCACCTCTGACAAGATGTGTATTAATTACAACTTGTGAATGTGAGGAATGCCAGGCCTCCACCGTGGTTCGGATTCCACGTAAAACTGTCGGTCCTCCATTTAATCTCACAATCACCCTACCATTACACATTAGCGTAAGTGCGTAAAACCCGAACGGGTAGTAAGACGCGGTGCTAATAACAATAATGTTTACAAGATCTGAAAATAGTAAAGAAACGAGAAACCTCAAAGAATGTAAATTATAATTTAATTAAATATTTGATAATAGCAATACCAGGGATAAATAATCATATACCCAGGATATACATTATATATAAAAGTAAATAAAAAAATTGAAAATATCAATACCAAGGATATATAGCAATACACACAGTACATATTATATATTATATATAATGATAATTATATTAAAATTAAAGTTTTAAAATAACAATGCCCAAGATATATGTTGATTTACATTTATTTTACATATATATTAACAATACCCAGGACATATAATGTGTGTATGTATATATCCTGGGTATTGTTATTTTTAAACATTTTATTTTATTTGTCTTGTATATTATATGAACTATATATTATAATATGTATTGGGTATTGTTATCTTCAATCATTTATTTCTATTTTAGCCTATATTTTTGAGGTTTCTCTTTCCTTTAATATTTTCATATGTTGTAAACAGCGTTATCCTACATGCAGATATAGAAGATACCTCCCACTTTCAGAGTTATATACAAATGGCTCAATTTTAAGATAAAAGAGCGGTAAATTATGTACAGGGTGCCATACCATTTATTTTTAAATATCCATTCTGAACGAAAAAAATTACGAAGTTTCTCAAAGCTCAACAATGACACCCCCCTTAACTTATATCATGTTGCCTTGCAGCTTTATTCTACAAGCCAAGAATATAATCTTATCTTTCCGACGGGTTACGTTACAGTTCTACTCCATTGTCTCAGAACAAAGTTCATTGTTTCATATACACGATAACATGAGAGCTCTGCCACAACAGAGAGCGTTTAGGAGATAATTCTAAGTGTCATCTTGACAACGCTAAGGTTTGTTTATATTTCTGAAATCCCCACCAGGGAACTTGGTAGTATATTCATTGTCTGGTGATGGGCCAGTGGTTTGAAACTCAGTGTACTCAAGTGTTCCGAGGTATTAATTAATAACATATGAACTGAATTATTGGTAATTATTTGAAGAGTGGTGTCGTAGAATTCATCCCAAAAACTGTGTCCAATAAAGGCTCTAACAGTGGCGGCTCATAGCTAAAATAAGTGGGGGTGCTAATCCAGAAAAATTTTAGCCTTTGTTTTAAAATTGTGTAAAAGGAAAAAGAATGTATTAAAATAAAATTTATTCAGGAACTTGATAAAAATCTTAATAAAAAAGGATATTTCTTACTTACTTTAACTTAAATTGTTACGGTTCAAACTTGATCTATTCATTTAAAAATTAAATCCATTCTTCTTGTTTTAATTTGAGCAAAAAGTTCAATAATTTTCTCCTTGATCTCTGGATGACAATTGAGGAAATTTTTCTCCATTGAAAGTACTGCAAGTGCATTTAGTCTTTCTGTTAAATAAAAGAACCGAAAAAAATGAATCAGATAGAATATCCGGAAGCAGAATAATAATCTAATTCTACACTCTTCTACACTTTATCACATTCAAGAATATGGTACACGGTTTTTAAACACAACACACGCTGAGTAAAATAAAAACTTCCTTCCACCATCACTCCAGAGCTGGCATTGCGAGAGCAGCAGTGCTTTCTCTACCTGGCAGTCCCACCTTCCACCACTACCTCCTATGTGCGCATGCGCACAACAGTCAAACACCACGTCACTGGCACTGTGAAGCGCACAGTTCCATAAAAAGATATTTGTATCTTTTTCATAAATTGGGGTATGGCTACTGAAGTACTGACATTAAGCTTAAGGAATATATATTTCCCTACAAAAATTAAGAAAGAATTAAAGAAAAAAGGACTTATTATATTAAATTATATCGATAATATCAATTGGAAATAGGTGGTGCTACAGTTCCGCAGTGCCTATACATTGGGCTTTAAGATTAACCCATATGCAATCATTACACACGTTTAGACGCCATCGGAAATCAAATCATGTACTCAGACTCTTGAGTAAAAATGGGGGATGAAAAAGAAATTTAAAAAATATCCTTTGGTGTTTTACAAGAAATAATCAAATATAACTAATGCAAAATGTGTATATTTTTGGCTAGATGAAAGTTTTCATTTTTATATTATTTAATTTATTTGAGGTAATTAACGTGCACTTTCTGAACCTACTTATTATATCAGCCCACGAATTATAAACCAACTTAAATCCCCCAGCCATTAATTCATTGCAGTGAAAGGGGAAACCCAAATTTCTATAGAGATAAATTTTTCAGCCATGTCAGGAATCGAACCCAGGACCCCAAGCCCAGTAGGCCAACATGCTACCGGTTTATATAAGGTAGTAGACTATAAATATGTGTTAATAAGGCTACATAATGTTTTCGGTTCTATCTCTTGACATGTAAAGACTTTTAACATCCGGCCTTTCTCATAAGAAGTTATGCAAACTCCTATCTAGACCATGTAAGGGTGGATCAGGTTGATTAATAAATTTAATAAATAGTCATAAATTTATTTGGAATTTGTATTTACGTTTCAAGTAAAAACATTCAATGGGATAGGAGAAATCGGGTGATTACACATAAATAATAAATAGTTTAATTACTAATCTTTTATATAAATTTTACGTTTATGTTTTCCAAATTTTATCAATTCTGATAAAATGGTATTTTATTTATTCTTGAAAACATAAATATTTTGTGACAGCAAAAATATGTGAACACACAAGTATATTTTTTTATTTAATTTAGAATCGTATATTTTATTTCATGTATTTCTATTATTGTGTATATCGCTTTCACCTAGAACCATAGAATGCCACAGTATATAAATATCGCATTAACGTGATAGTGCATAAAATACCAATAACAAAGCTTTGGTATGATCATACATTTCTATAAATGGATTGCTTATTTGAATTTGTATCAGTTATAAAGCTTTAGTTTGAAAATACAAATGTTATACGTACATTTCTCTAGGAAATAAAAGTGAAACAAAAGCAAATTATTTATTCAAATCCACAATATCGTTAGCAAAAATAAAATTACAATTTCATATTTTTTTTAAACTGAAACTAAAAAAAACATTGATTTTGTAATTATTTGACCCTTAAAATTTAATACCTTCTGGCATCCATCATCACATTTACTTAATAAATCAGACCACAACTCAAGAATCAAATAGTAGTATGTGATACAAGAAATTTAATATATTTATTAAATTTGATATTAGAAAAAACATTAAAATTTGATAGGTTTAAATTTAAAGTAATTAATACATGTCTTGTTTTTCCAAATAATAAAACGAACAATATATATAATATATATTTACGTAAAATACTAAATCTAAAGAGTAGGTATCAAAAAGGTGGTGTCTATATTATCGAAGAGGATCGGTAAAACACAGTTAAATTCACACGTCTAAAAGCACTTTATGGGGTACACGGTAAGGATTAAAACCCTGACATTCCCATAAGTGGTGATCAAATGCAATACTAATCTAGCGTCTTTGGACGCACGGCTACCACTATAGGTCCATTATAATGTTATCCTCCCATCTGCATCTAGGTCTTCCCAATGGTGTCTTCCCATTGGGTTTGCCAGTCATTAACCTGAAAAAAGTTATTTTATAATTCATCAAAGTTACATATTATTTATTTTATCATAAAATATTCTAAAAGAAATGTGATAGTGTATTATCACCCGAATACCAATATATCAAATTGGCTATGGTTTTAACTTTAACAGCGAAACCAACTTTTTTTCTATCATTATTTAGTGATCAAATTATTTGCAATGTCTTTGGAAGGTTTAGTTAGGGAATCCTACCACAATATCGCACTAATCAAAGAAAACGATGAAATAAAAACAAGTGAAACTTAGATCTCGTCAAATTTCGCTTTTATTTTGCCAAAATAAAAAACCGTAACCATTCAAATTTAACAGTGTAAATAAGCATTTCTAAAGAAAATATTTTGATACAATACGATCATTAACCAAATTACTTTGTGAAGAAAACTGTAAGTAATGTTTTCATGTCATTCCACTAGATAAATATTTAGTTAAAACTAAAAGTTATAAACTTTTGAACCTAAGCTCGTGCAAAAACAAATATCTAGTAAGGAGAGTGATAATTAAACTTTCACATTAATCTGGGTTAACACGGATTGTAAAATCTATGATCAGTTTTAATGAACCATTACAGAAAAATTAATAGCATTCAGTGGCATTTCACTAGTGTTACATTTTAATTTATAGCACTAATTATCTTAGTAAGAAAGGTTAATGTGTACTTTCCAAACAAAATTATAAAATTTCGTGGACTTTGAATTTATATTCTAGGACAATTCACCATATACTAAACACATAACTATACATAGCTCAAGGAATGGTATTTTTTTAATAATATGCCTAACAGTTATGTCTTATAAAAATAATATATTTATTTAGACAAAATATAAAATTGAACCAAGGCCGTAGACAAGGATTCACCCGACCCTCAGCCTCCAGGTTAAAATGGCTGCGCTCCTTGAGAAAGTTTGAGTCCTTCAACACGGGTATCGCTAGGTAATATCAAGAGGCATTTTAAAAATAAAGGCTAATTTTAAACATGGTTTTATTAGATATAAGTAGACAAATATCCTTCTCGAGTCAATTGGCTGGATTTCCCAAAGCCATGTTCAGGTATTGACCCAACCCCTTCTCCACATAATTAAACCTCACAAATAGATTACTCAGCTGTGGTAGCCTTGTGACGAACATTTTAAAAGTGAGTCGTTTAACAACTGCACATTTGGAATGGCTTTTATCACTTAGCATACGTAGACACTAGCGAACCCCAGTGTTGATGGACTTAACTTTGCTCAAGGAGCGGAGTTAAACTTCCACAAGTCTGAGGATCTGGTGTATACTTGTCTGTGAACAGGGTTAATTATTAGACTTTCATTTGTCCTCCCATACCAGTCAATCAAGGAAATGAGGTTATTATGTTTGTACGCGTCCATAATTAAAACCAATTCAGTGTATATTTATATATATATACTTTAAAATAGTTGTACTCCATACCACCATCTCTCTTGACCTGTGTTAGCGATGCACCTAACAGTTGGCTCGTGTCTATCGGTCAATGTTCAGAACATTATTTATAGAAATCTTTGTTAGTGTTTTATAAAAAATAAACACTGAGGTTGGGAAGCTAAAATTACAATAGCTTATTAAAATTTGCCCAACACAACTGTTTTGATATAGTTGGTACCTATACAAATTGTCGGCTAGGGTCTAACACAAATTGGACATAATATAATTTCTTAAATACTATTTGAAAATCGTTGCTTGCTTCGGTGGATGCATGGGCTAGGGCAATACTCTCGCAATAGACTGAGCCGATGACGGGGAGATTTGGGTTCGATCCCAGTTGGGTGAACTGAAAGTGGTTTTTGCCTAAGTAGTTATCCACTATCCTTCCACGAAAATGTGGGTGCACTTCCTCTCATTTCAAGATTTCTCATCCCTATCACACTATAGTAACTAGAGCATAGACGTATTACCCGAACGGGTAGTAAAACGTGGGGATGATAAAAAGTTATTTGAAAATCTTTCCAAGATAAAGTCATAGCTTTATGTTTAAATTGTGATATAAATATGAATAGAAAAAATCTTTGTTTTTATCTAAATTTCAATACACAGGTTGGTGTTTTACTTTCTCTCCACGCAAATGTGGGTATACGTATTCTGCACTCAACCCTCCTTAACCCTGATACATTTGCGTAATTAGTACATATGTTAATAACCCGCACAGGTAGGGAGACAAGGTGACAACATAAAAATAGTTATGTTTCGTAATAATAAGCACGGTTAAGATAGATACCCTACCTCCCCCCCTCCCCAAAAATAAGTGTCATAATAATAAGATTCTCACACCAAAAAAAACTTGTAGCTGCAGCCATAGATGTTTCCGAATTCTACAAAACAAAATCCTTTAGAAACTCAATTTGATTTTAAGTGAGTTAATGAATCTGTAAACACATTCTACAAAAAATTAACAATACTTTACCGTTAAAATTTATGTTACAATGAGCTTCTTACTTTTGATAATTGCAACAAAATTTTGAAAACATTATGGTCAGTCCAACAGATTCGTATTTACCTCATCTTTTTTATTTACTATTTAGTCTATAAAATTGTCTTTGCTTGTTTTAAGGATGCTAAGTATTAGTAAAGTAGTTTGCCTAGAGCTCTCAATCAGTTGTATAATCATTACTATTGTTATTAAAATATCGTTATTCTCTCAATGAAAACTTTCCATATTCTTACGTCACATTGGTCATGACAGATATTCAATAGTTGTTGTTTTTTTATTAAACTTAAAGGTATATTCTGAAGCAATACTTTATTTGTTTTGTTCCAAAGTGTTTTAAGTTACAAAAACCGCAAGAATAAATAGAGTTCCTTCCCATCCCAATTTATATAAAAATTATCGTATAAAATAGTTGACTAGAACGCTGCCTCATGGCAAAGCTATCTACTAAATACTAGAGCATAAGCGCTGCCATCTCGTAGCTGTTGCGAGAACTGTACGGTTGACGTCCGTGCAGACGACGTGTACCAAAACAGCTGGAAGTGAAATGAAGGTGGCACAAACCCAACCTCACACGTCAAGAGATGAGCAAGACACGAATTCACGGATATAGAATGGGTAAATTTAGTTTTAAGGACACATTCACCCCTCCCCCATCGGTCCCCACTTATTCGTGTGTTGAGGCAGCTCAGGTAGCTTATTATTTGTTGGGTTTTTCTCCCTCTTGACGAGGCCCTTGGAAAGCATTCATAACCTCATCAATCACCAAGGCAAATTTGGAGACTACGACCTTCAAATGCGCGGATTACTTGCGCAATACCAGCACAGGTGAGTAACATATACTTATTATTTAGTTCAAACAATATGTTAAAAAGATAGTCACGATATTTAGTAATTACTTTCGAGTTTAATTGGTCCTATCTTTTAATTATTTTTTAACAGATTCGATAACTTCAACATCAACTTAAATCACGATTTGAAAATATTGATAGGTGATTTTATACGTATATTTATTTTTGTTATCTTTTTAAATATAGATACAAAACCTAATTAACTCCACACTGAATTGTTATTTTCTTTGTCGAAGGAATGAGTGTGTGTCTGTATTATTTATTTGGCCATGATAGTATTGCCAGTCTCATTACTGAGTATAATACAGGTCAAAGTTCGGCCTTCAATCGAATGTATTGGTGTGGGATTTTTCCACGCTGTTATTTCCATATATATCTTTAGTACAAGGATAGTAGATTTATTTTAAAACAACACTACTTAACTTGTTCACAGTGTTTTGAATCACTACCAGACACCACACTGTCATTGCCACAATCTTATATAATAAAACAATAAATAATAAAATGTATAAATGATACACATACTGTTTAATTAATTCACCAAACCGAAATTGAACTAAATCATCACTAAATAAAAATAAAGCCAGATTAACACGATACAAGCCGATTACAACCTAATTCATCTTATTGAAAATTTGTATTTATTGATTTTGAGAAATTAACATTAAATATCATTGTTTCTTTTCTTGACACCAAATAAAAGTGCAGAATCACACACACATATATATGTATATAAACATAAGGTATAAACTCATAATATGCATGGGGGTATATATAAACATGGTTAATTCTATAGTGATATATATAAACACTATAGAAAGNTATATATATATATATATATATATATATATATATATATATATATATATATATATACACGTGGTTCTTCAAAATAGTGTTTTATATTATTAGTATTATTATTATTATTATTATTATTATTATTATTATTATTATTATTATTATTATTAGATGACACATACATGGTTTCTCTATGGTCTGTTTAAGGGTTTTCTTACAAGTTAACACTTTGAATGTTATTTGAATTATAGCTGAAACTATATTCATTTGAATACAGATTGGTAGTTAATTTCGCACACCATAAAATTTTATATATGCGATGTATTCAGTGAGCGTTATAAGTGTTGTGTAGTAGAAATTTATTTAATTATTATATTGAAAGCCCATTTCACCCTAAGTATGAGATAATTATGTAGTTAATTATTATTATCATTATAACCGCGTCTTACTACCCGTTCGGATTGTACACACGCTAATGTGTGGTAGGGTGATTGTGAGATGAAATGAAGGACCTACACTCTAACGTAAGATCCGAACCATGGTGGAGGCCTGGAATTCCCCACATTCACAAGTTGTGACCAATACATGTCTTGTCAGAGGTGGAGGAAGGGTTTGGCAATCAGATAAAACTGTGCCGGGACCGAGGATTTAACCACGGACCCTCAACACAGAAGTCCAACATCTTACCCCTAGACCATCAGGTCACCATTAGGTAGTTAATGAAACTCGAACCAAGCGTCGCAATGTGGCACGGTTTTCTGTATTGAACTTAAAAAACAGTTTAATTGAGAACATTGAATCCATGGTTTATATCTATATTTGTGCGTGTGTATTTCAAAGTTAATAAACTATTGAACTTATCCCAATTATGTCACTGTTGACAAGCTAAGAATTCAATAAACCGCATTTTGATACATTTTCTGGTTCGAGCATGATCTTATATCTAATTTCCCAGATAGTTTGCTATAAACTGAGTTCTTAAAGCCATTTTTTTTATTACTGTAGATAACTTTATTTTTGACTATCAATTTTTTATAAGTGCTTTATTTTCTGGAATTAATTTCTTTGGCCCTTGTTTTCATTAGAGATACCCATTGTGTTACCTTTTATGTTAGTAAACAATTTGATATGTTCTACTTTTTGTGTTTGTTTCTTCCATTAAAATGACATTCTTTTGGTTTACTGGTGAAAACCATCCGCTTTTTATCGCTTATACTTACGCCAAATTTGATACAAATCATTTGATAGCTGAAGGCGTGCAAGACCGAAATCGATTTCTATAAAGTAAACAAATTATCAGCCTATTTATATATGACCCATCTTGGTGGTGTATTTGGCTAACGCGCTAGTCGTGTTGAGCTCGATTGCCGAGGATAGGGAGGTCAAGGTTCGAATCTCGGTCGGGTGAACTGGGAGTGGTTTTTCCTAAAATGTATTTCCAATCTCCCTTCAAGCAAATGCGGGTTCTCTTCCACTAAATTCAACCTTCCCAATTCTTAATCCATTAGCGTAATTAATACTTAAGCTTATAACCCGATCGGGTAGTAAGATGCGGTGCTAAATAAAATAAAAATTAGACATGATTAAAATAAAACATAAAACCTAATATTAATTTTAATACTACCGGTAAGTGACACGTATACATTTATCCATGCTTATTTAGGGAGGTATAGTCAACGTGCACTTTCTAATCACCGTGATATTTCAGAACATGTTTTACCGACAAATGCTGATCACAACTAACTATCCCAATGAGTACACAAACTTAACCCATAAATCTGAGCCAATATTTAAAACATAAATCGCAAGTTTAAATTATTTTAAATACCACCTGAAATGGTGGTCATACGGTCTAAGACGCCAAGTTCACGACATAATGTATTTCACTTGATGGGGCGATTTAAGTTCGATTATCAGACGGATGCACTGAGAGGTGGGTTTTCGCTTGTTGTGTATGGTGATGGTTTCCTCATACCCTTTCCACACTAATGCGTGTGTAGGCTACTGTAGGGGCTACTAAAAAAATTCTTGCTCATCCATACTCCTTTGATCAAACCACTATTTTAAACGTAATAGCTTTTTTTTAACATTAAAAAAACAGCGTCCCTTAGAATCTGTAGTTATATATTCTGTAGTGACGTCACGCAGGGCACAAGGACAAAAGGCGTCGGTCTTGTATTGTCTTGATTGCCTATGGTGAAGAGGTTTAGGCTAGGATACCAGTTGGGCGCACTTAAACAGTCATTCCTTAATTTCCCATAGTGTCACGATGCAAATGCGGGTAAAATTTCTTGAAATTCCGCTTTGCTCATTCCTTCCCCATTAGTGTAAGTAAATATGAGTCCATGCTAGTAGTAAAGCGTGGAGCACGGGAAAACCTGACCTTGGTTTTATTTTCTGTTTCGAGCCCTTCCTTGATCTGGTAAAACATCCTAAAGTGTTATTTCTGTATTTCAGCGTGGCTCATTCGACAGGTGCGTTGGCTCAAACAAGGCCGCATTGTTGTTGTTTTTTTATGTTCACTATTTATTAGTCGACTATTTTTTAATATTTGTCGATCTTGGTGGTCTTGGGGTAAAGTGGTCGCCTCAGGTCCCGACGTTCGTGGGTTCAAATCCAGCCGGTATCGACAGATTGTTCTTGAACGATAAAAATCCGTAGTATAACTTCCTTCAGAGGTGAAGTAAAGCCGCCGGTCCCATGTCGATTTTGGCCTGTAAAAGAGATCCGGAAGGTTGGTGAAAATACCTTTCCCGACAAAATCTGTAGAACCTTTCACTCTCACTCATAGAAAAGTCTCGTGTGCTGATTTAATCAGTCTTTTCAGAAAGTGCACGTTAAGTACCTCTAATAAATAAATTAAAATGTCCCTAGTTTTTAAACAATTATTTTCACTAAAAATAATAATAATAATATTTAGCACCGCTTCTTACTACCCGTTCGGGTTATACGCTTTAAGTACTAATTACGCTAAAGGATAGGAATTGAGAAGGTTGAATTAGAGAAAGTGAACCCGCATTTGCGTGGAGATAGAGTGGAAAACCATTTAGGAAAAACCACCCTCAGTTCACCCGACCGAGATTCGAACCTCAATCTCTCCGTCCGTGGCGGTAGAGCTCAACACGACAAGCGCGTTAGACAACTACGCCACCGAGGCTGGTCACTAAAAATCACTACCCGTGCAGGATATCCACGTTTAATTTCACTTGTTGGGTAGATAGTGTTTAGAAGAAATTTACCTTTATTTCTTGCGTGAAAGGAAAGGAGGAAAATTGTTTATTAAAAATCACCCTCAGTACCTGAGGTCGAAATTTGAATCTTGAACCCATCACCGACACACCAAACGAGCTTGGAGGGAAACCCGCGTTCGTGAATTAATTATTATAATTTGTTTATACAATGATCATACAAACGCGCCTAAGATGTCTCGAAAGGTAATAAATGAACCCAACTGGTATTTCGGACGTTATTCTAGCAACGACACTTGCCTGAGCACGAAACTGCTACAGTATTATTATTATTATTAGCACCGCGTCTTACTACCCGTTCGGGTTATACGCACTTACGCTAATGTGTAAATGGTAGGGTGATTGTGAGATGAAATGGAGGACCTACAGTTTAACGTGGAATCCGAACCACGGTGGAGACCTGGCATTCCTCACATTCACAAGATGTCTTGTCAGAGGTGAAGGAAGGGGTAAGCGAGCAGCTATTATTTTTTAGCACCTCATCTTACTAACCGTTCGGGTTGTAAGTTTAAGTACTAATTACGCTTATGGGTTAGGAATAGTTAAGGTTTAATTTAGAGGAAATGAACCCGCGTATGCGTGGAGGGAGAATGGAAAACCATTTTGGAAAAACTACCTCCAGTTCACCGGACTGATATTCGAACCTCGATCTTCTCGTTCTTGGAAGCTCAGCCCAACACGATACCAGCACGTTAGCTAACTACGCAACTGAGGTGGGTTACATTTAGAGGAAATGCACCCACATTTGCATAGAGGGAGAGTGGAAAACCATTTAGGGAAACCGCCCTCTGTGCTTCAGATTGGGATCTAACCCAGATATCTCCATCTTCGGCAGTCTAGTCTAACACGAAAGTAGCACGTTAGACCATGTGGCAATTGAAGCGGGTTTAAATGAGCAGCTGTCAGAGTTGAAAAACCAGTAACATAAACAGAAGATTGATAGATTATATCATTTTAAACCATTGTATTTCTATTTTAATTTCTTACTCTTCTATGGTGATTGTAATCATCTTAAGAAAAGTAAACAAAAATCTATAACCTCAACAAGCATCACGCAACCCCCACCCTCAAGAGACTACTAGTGTATTACACTGATTTTTGTTGGAAGCCCGTTCTGAAAGGACTTTTTTCCTACCAGAATCCTACTATATGATAGGCTTTTGGCAGGGAAAAAAACTTTCATAGCAGTATTCTTACCAAAATCAGTGTATACAAAGATGTTAGGGTTGGGTTCGATTCCCAACCTGACAAATTTATAATTAACTAAATTGGGTATACACCTTTAGTAGTGGAGAATGGATGATCTGTCGGTCTAGGGTTAAGGTGTCAGACTTCTGTGCTGGGGGTGCGGGTTTCAATCCTCGGTCCCGGCACATATTTATCTGACTTCCAAACCCTTCCTTCATCTCTGACAAGACGTGTATTAATCACGACTTGTGAATGTGGGGAATGTCAGGCCTCCACTGTGGTTCGGATTCCACGTTAAACTGTAGGTCCTCCATTTAATCAAACAATCACCCTACCATTACACATTAGCGTAAGTGCGTATAACCCGAACGGGTAGTAATACGCGGTGCTAATAATAATAATAATAATAGTGGAGAATAAATGGCCTTTGAATTGGTGGTTGCGTCTCTTTTAGAATTAAGCTAGTTCGTAGGTCGTGTGTTCATATAATCAACTGGTTCAGAAAGTGGATGCTTAAATAACATACTTTTTGCTACTTTTCGCCGCATCTTCGGGATATTTTTAACTTAATTATTATGGAGCCTACCCATGAGAGTATCGAAACGGGTTGCAGACATTCAGAAATCTTGAGTTGTTTAAGAAGGGGTTTTTTTTATTTAAATTATGTTTCACGCCAAAAATGTTGGTAAATAGTCGCTAAAGCATTAAAAGCTTCGTGTTTTGGGTTAAAACCAGTTTTTAAAAAGTTCAAGAAAAAAAGTGAAATTAGCTCATTTTCATTTATGTTTCACGCAAAATGTTGTAGGTTTGAGATCAAAGTCAATACAGTATAACGTATTTAATTCGAACTCCAAAAGATTTTTTAAAAAAGTTGAAATATCTCAAATTTGAACTAATCATTTATATCTAGGCTATTGGTACACAATAAATCAATAACCTCAAAATGTGTTACATATAGCCACATACATTTTAAAGAATATGGTATATAGAATATAGAGCACACATGTGCACAATCCATGAAAAAATAAACTATACGGTGCCCAAAACAGTCTTTCTCTCGTTTGTATCTTAAAATAGACACTTACTAAAAACTAGTATGATTTGCGAAACTAAATATAGATATATACATTGTTGTAGAGAAACTACATCAAATATCATAAATGAAAAATAAAATGGTAGGGAACTCCCCACGAACTTTCTCGCTTTATTGTTAAAAAATTGAGATATTTACTCAATTCAAAGTATAATATACACTATCAAACCCGAGAACAAATTAAGCTGTAGATGCGTACAAAATTTTTTGACTCGCGGTCTAAATTTTATAATTTTATTTTTAAAGAATAAATATCTTCATTTGTATATTTGGACCAATATAGAATATCGCTACTGGGTACCCAAAGGTCAATATTTTGTATTAAAATTTTGAATTCCGGTTAAAATTTTCGGCATTTTATTAGGGGATACACATCTTGTCACTACTGGTTTTATTGTCAATTAATAATATCTCATTAATCAGATTTAATTTTTACTATCTCACTATCTGACTGGTAGAGAAAGTATAGTGACCGTAAAAAAAAATCAAACTCGAGATTTTGATGAATCTCAACGTTTCATTACCCACCGAATCCGAAAAAGTTGTTTTTGAATTTATGTATGTCTGTCTATCTGTCTATACCTCCGACTAGAGCCTAAACTATTTTACCGATCAGGCTAAAACTTCCTATCTAGGGTTTTCATAGGGTTGCCCCGAGGGGTTTTTGGAATTGAATATCTAACCCTAAAATTAAGAGTAGTTTACTGAAGGGCCAAAAGAGAAAAAGTCGATTTCCTCAAAATTGGCTCCAACGAATTAGATTAACTTTCATTTCTAAACATAGCTAAGTATTCTAAAT
The DNA here is from genome assembly GCA_902151425.1 of Timema shepardi. Classification (NCBI taxonomy): domain Eukaryota; kingdom Metazoa; phylum Arthropoda; class Insecta; order Phasmatodea; family Timematidae; genus Timema; species Timema shepardi. The sequence continues at coordinate 87,469 of CABFVX010000209.1, read as the reverse complement.
AAAATGGCTACTTTTAGTATTTCAGTAAAATGACTTTAAGGGATTTGTTATGATGCGTAAATTTTCATTTTTTATCATATCTTCGAAATTATTTGTGATATGATATTAATTATTATAGCAAATATGTAAATATATTTAGAATACAAATATTTTATTCAAAGCATATTTTTTATAAAACCAATAACTTTCAATCTATTAGCATATATACATATATATATATATATATATTTAACTTTTCGAACCCTAAAGGTAAAGTATTGCGACCGTAAAAAAAATCTAACCTGAAAGTTTATGAATGTCGAAGTCTCATGACCACCTGAACCCCAAAAAGTGGCATTTTCAATGTCGTCTGTCTGTGTGTTTTTTAACCTCAAAATTAATAGTAGCTTAATAAAAAGCAACAAGATAAAAAATAGATTTTTTCAAAATTAGCTCTAACGATTTTGATTAAAATTTGTATCTGGGCGTTGATTAGGATTATAAATAAACTGGCTATTTTCATTTCTCATGAGAATGACTTTTAGGGTACTTGATAGAAGCGGATATTTCCGTATCTACGCAACTATTTGAGATACTAAATAAATTATCATTGCAAAATTATGGTACTATTAAAATAAAATAGATTAATATGAAATATATTTTTATAAAACCAACACTTTCTGAGATATTGGCAAATATATTAATACAATTATGCGAGCTTTAATTGTAAAAAGATACTACTTAATTTTTAACACAATAATTATCTAAAATCATAGAGTAAGAAATTAGTAAGTCTCCCAAAAAGTGTATGTTTTCTTTCTTTCAACCTCTTAGGGGAAATGTTTGTACAACAGTGATCTATCTCTATCATTTTAAATTCCATAGTCAATATTTACTTATTTTATTGGTCAAAATTTAATAGCAATGTAATAACCATAATATGTGCAACCCTTAATAAAATGTCAAAAATTTAAGCCAGAAGTCGACATTTTAATACGAAATGTTGACCCTTGAGGACCTAATATCAATATTCTAGCTAGGTGCACTGACCACTATACCAAGGGGATGATTTTCAAAATATTAGAAACGTGTATTTTCTAGTGGTATTCAACATCAATACTGGCCACAAATAAAGTCAAACAATCCTAATCTGATTCATCTTTTGTGTTGATTTTTTAACCACTATACCTTGCTTAAACCGGGGTTCAAACAAGGTATACTAAAACTAGAAATGGGTGGGTGTGGACTTATTTAGGTCTGTGTTAGAAAGTACATGTTAAACACACCAAAATAAAATAATCAAGCAATCAAATTATTCCTTCAAGCTGTATACATTTTAGTGTAAGAGAATTATAAGTTTGCTAGGGATCACTTTATATGAACAGTGTTGTACGCTTAGCTAATTAAAAGTAATGAGTCGTTAAAATAAATGGGAACTGAAAACATCTGAGAACATTGAGGAAGTGAATATTTTGTGCAAAGCAAGGAGATTCAACACAGTGCTGTAACGAATAATTCTATTTTCAGATTGTCCTTGACTGGTAATAATAGAGTGTGATAATAAATCAGTCACCCAACATTTTACTCAACTGAGCTACATTCTATTAATGATAAACACAATTTATATTAGAGGAGTATTTGATACTTTTCCAATTGTCTGCTAAATATAAATTATAAGGGATCTATCACCCTTTCTTTTCCTTCCAAAAAAAAAATTCGTTATATTAATTTTTTAGAACTACGGCTTAGTAAACGTTCAGATTATGTACTAATTACACTAATGTGTTAGGAATTTGTAAGGTTGACTTTAAAGGAAGTGTACCAACATTTGTGGTGAGGTAGAGTGGAAAACTATTTAGGAATAACCATCCTCGTCTCGGTACACCCGACCGGGATTGAACCCCAATCTCCCCATCTTCGACAGTAATGTATGTTGCGAGACTAGTGCCTTAGACCATGCAACCACAGAATCAGGTAATATAATTATAATAAGTTTATAATTGGCCATAAAATATGGTGGTTCCAAAACAGTTGAAAATTATTTTGGTTGTTTTAGCACCGTGTCCATCCCTCTCTGATCAATTTGAGTGTATGTGTGAGACAATCCACATACTTAAACTTGGGAGCCAGGAAATAGAAAGGTATAACTTAGTGGATATGTACAAGCATTTGCATGGAGGTAGAAGGAAACTATTTAGGGAAAAAAAACTTCAGTACAACCACATGGGATTTGAACTCTGACCTGCCCGTCGCTGTAAAATCGGACAAGATATTCTTGATGCCATGTTCTGCATGATCAACGATACGGTGGGGTTGGGGGGGGGGGCTTTGTAAAATAATAGCATTTGGTCCAACGTTTGTCTGAAGGTCTGAGGTGTTACTCTCGCAATAGACTGGACTGCCAATGACTGAGAGATTGGGTTAAAGTCCCATTCGGGCGTATTGAGGGTAGTTTTTCCCCTGTGGGCCTGCAAGGGAGTCTTGAAGTGCAAAGATTTTTTTTTTTTAGTAAATGGTTTCTACTCTCATGGTAAATAAAATGTTGGTCTAAAATAAACATTTTAGTGGCCTTTCCTAGCATTTTAATAGCTATAAAAACACTTAAGTATTTATACTTCAATAAATATGGACGCATTTTTATTTAACAATGAAAATGTTTAAGAAGCTCCCCAACAATTTTTATTTTGAACTACCCAACTCGATGGCGTTGTTGGCTAACGCGCTTGTCGTGTTGAAGCTCGACTGCTGAGGACGGGGAGATCGAGGTTCGAATCTCGGTCGGGTGAACTGGGGGTGGTTTTTCCTAAATGGTTTTCCAGTCTCCCTCCACGCAAATGTGGGTTCACTTCCTCTAATTCAACCTTCCCAATTCCTAATCCATTAGTGTAATTAGTACTTAAAAAGAGTATAACCCGAACGGGTAGTAAGACTTGGTGCTAAATATTATTATTATTATTTTGAACTAAAAATGTGTTAATCAAGAAGGTGCAATAAATTTCCCAAAAACAAAAAAAGTTGCAAAATAGTTCTAACTCACTACTTCTAGCCCTTAAGAGGGTTCCTCATACCAGGCCCAATTCAGCTCCTGTCTTGCGCGAGGTATGGGAGTTAAAGGGAAAAGAAAAGACCTGTGATATCGCAGAAATGTGTGCAGTGCATTCGTATTTGAATGATTACTCGAAATTTTTCACGATAACTATGAGGGACAAAGCGACAAAGTTTCTTATTAATAACTACACTATATCCCTATTATGACAGAATGAAGATTTGTAAATAATGCTTATCTGTGAATCAAAATGGTTAAAACAGCCTTTTCAATTTCTATCCAACTATCGTTTAATATTTTATCAATATTCAATATTAGAAACTTATATTAATTCTTTATCTCTATTAATATTTAATCAGAAGTGATTCACGTGCAATATCCTTCGTGTAAATTTACGATCTATAGCCGACTGTATCACAAAGTGGATTGGCATGTGATGCACGCTCTTAATTTAGTTTCAGTATAAGTTGTGTCTTAATATATGTTGTTTGTGTAGAAAATGCATGCTAGGAGACCTACTCATACCAAGTAATAAACCTCCAGCTATAATTTACATCGTGGTGTGACATTCTCTATTCTATTTGATAAAACTGTATTTGAGAACAGTTAAACTGTTTTAACATATTTTTTTTAAATACAACAAAATGAAAAAAATGCTATTTTAGGTTTTAAAAATCTATCAAACTGATCGAAATTTCATTGTTAAAAATTAAAAACTCAGAAAAATATACTTAAAAACGTTTTATACTTAAGTCGTAATATTGTCTTTAATATCCTGGTTAATCGATCATGTGATGGGCTAGCTAATAAGAGACTCTTTCATAACCGATTGGCCTGAAAATTAGTTAAAAGATCATGCTCGAAATAGGAAACGTATTTAATTTTTGTTTTCTGTATTATTTGCTTGTTAAAAGTGAAATTTAAATCAGGATAATAGTTTGTTTATTAATTTAGAAATGATTATTTTTCAATATAATTGTATTTATTAAAATAAAATAGTTTCACTGTTCAAAATTCCACTGTATTTAAAAAAAAATAGAATACAGACAACCACATCACAATGCGACGTGTGGTTCGAGCTATACTACCTGAAGTGAGACAGTCTCTTAAGAGGGTTGTCTGGAAGAGCACTGAAATCGTTGAAGAAATTTAGAAATCCCGTATTATTAATTAATTGGTTTGTTATTTTTTAATATTGTTTTCACCAAATGTAAATGAAAATTCTGACCAGTTAAAATGTTTAAAATTTAAATTTAAATTATTTAATAAATTTATGATAACTTTATAACATCCACTAAAACAATACCACAGTATTTTAAAATATTCTATTGTGACCATGCCAAATCACGACTTTAGTAGAGAGAGGAAGTCTAAATATGGGTTTTTAACCTTTTACTTTAACCTCATAAGTACAAATTTTCGCGTAAAATGTGATTGAATATTTTTTAAACTTTAAACTCAAAAGTTAAACTTTTAGCTCGTCAGAAACTTGGTGATAATTTTCGCCGAAATTTTGTAAAAAATAATATTTAAAAATATCGAATAACTTCTTAAGCAATTCGGGATTTCAAAACGTCTGAAACGTGTCTCAGTGATCTACTATACATAAGTAATAATGTGGGAATGTAGGCGAAGTCTGAAAAGGCAGTGGTTTTGCACTTTCTATACCAACACTTTTTTGGTTAAAACAAACAAAATATCTATTCATTAGAAACCTAGAGTTTAATTTTCTTCCCATGGTGACCTCATCAATTTTTTAATTTATTTCAAAGGTGTTCTAAGATGTTATGACAATTTGTCCTCTTAATTTAAAAAGTTACTCATCCAATGCCGCTATGCGCTCATGACCAATATTTAAGAACTGTAAATATCGACATGTGAATTAAATTAAACTCTATTTATCTACTGAAGAATTATTTTATTTTGGACTAACTGATGTTTTACTTTAAAACTGCAAAAATACCTTTTCAGCGTCCCCTACACTCCCACCTTAAGTACACATCATAGTCTTGTGGTTTCATCTTCAATAATCCATATGCTTGCCCCCTCCTCCCTGTAGTTTCACCCGACCCCTGTGTGGACATGAAGCGCGCCCAATCCCTCCCGGAGGATTCACCGGTACCCCGAATCTCCGGACTATGGGACATCCACGACAGACTCAAACATATTGGCGGTGAGTTTCGTGAGAAAGACACTTGGATGGGTCTGACCATTTTGTGTATGGAACTAAAAGAAAGGATGGGAGGAGGTGGGATATGTAGAATCACATTTTTAAAACACCTTGAGTAAGATTTGGATATGAGTGGACTTTATTTTCAGTCAGGGGCCTTGATTATATTAGGTAAAGTTTTGTTTTTATGTAGATGGGGGACGGGAGTGGGTTCATTATTTGTTCACGTTTTATTAAGTGGGGAAAGGAGGTTTGAATACTTTCTACAAAAAGTTTTTTTTTATCATTGTTTATAGTGAGACAAAGTCTAAAAAAATTATCATATTAACTATAAAATTTCACTTATTGTATATTTAATTTAAACATGATGTGTTACGACTAATTTTATTGCAAATAAGTACTTTCAAATTTCATATCACTCGCTTTGTTACCAATCCTCATGTCTGAATATAATTAAATTATTAAAATAACATAGTTTATCAAATCATTAATAAAATACGTAAACTAGAGGAGGGCGGGGTGGGGGCGGGTTCTGGTGACGGAAAATCGTACTATCCCTTACGTGAGGTAAGTGGGGTCAAAAATAATGAAAAAAAAGTCTTACGTAATTTAAGGACAGCCCCTTACATAAATTACAAAAACAATTTTTAAAAGATTCATACGTCAAGTTATGTGATCAGAACTATTCACGTTTCATAGATAATATAGTGAAATAATATCAATGTTGTGACTACAAAATAAAAATAATAAAAATTTAAAAGTTTCTACCTACCAGAATCCTTCTATAGCTATTATATGAATCTTAACAGCCCAAGAGTTAATAAAGCTCCTCTAATATATCAAATATGCCAAGCAAGCCGAGTTTTCTTAAACTCTGGATTTTGACAGCTGTAATATAATTAGGTATAAATTACTTTCTTTATTAGTCAATGTTGACTACTCTTCATCTATTGTATACTATAATAATAATAATAATAATAATACAAGGGGTGTGTCTGGTGGGCTACATCGATATGTATCTCAGTCTACAGAAAGATTAGTAATTACTAACTTAGCTTCTTCATTCATACTTCATTAGCACAATTAAAATGGGTATAGCCTCTAGGATTAATAAGACGTGGGAGATTTTTATAGGACATTTTTAATAATCTAATCGTGCTCGTGCACTTTTAGTTTTTATTAGGTTAGTCTTTTCCCATTAGTAATCAAAGCTCTCAGAAATTATCATTGATTTCTAAATTATAAAACTAATTGAAGGAAAGGGTATTTGCTTTGTGTAAGCGAACTAATCATAGTAATGCATCATGTGATCAAAACGTATTTGAGATAAATATGACTAAAATACAGTTTGGTCAAATGTCGCGAAACTTTTATATTGATACAGTTACTTGACAAATACTACTCTCCCATGAGAGACGGTCCCTTAGTTATGAAAATTATTTGATATGGTTTTTTGTGAGTGTGAGACAATTGTTTTCAACTTGAAACAGATATATGGCAGTTGTTGGAAATTTTGTTACTTCTTTTAGAAATGAAAAAATCTAATTTATTTCGTAAATATGCACGTACTGTGGTTCAATCTTTTAGTAGTACAAAAATGCAAATGAGTAAACAAAAAATAAGTAAAAGCTTATTGAGCAGATCATGGGCAATCATGTTTGGAAATTCTATAATCAAATAAGACACTTAAACGCAATATCTCTTGATTTTTTTTTAATGCAAAATGACTTGTTACCATTTTAAACCTTGTTATAAAAACAAACTTTGTGTTTTAGCGTCCTACTCTGTCTACTATTTTCGTCGTAATGTCAAGTTCTCAGTGGCGTATTCGAGATATAAATAGGAAGGAGGTAAAGACAAGGTGTACATTTTCCCTTCATCCCACATATCTCACAAGATAGCAAATAATTTTAGTAAAATCTCAAAAACATGTGAAGCATTAAATGTGTGTAAATTGTATTTAATATATTTTTAGTATTAGTCTTCACACATATTAACTAAAATTGTCCTTAAAAATCTAAAATTGAAACATGTACAGAAATATTAGTTCTACTAGATTACGTTTACCCCTCCCCAAAAGTAAATTTATGAGTGCAACACTGCAAGTTCCTCCTTACTTATTATTTATGTACGCGTGGCTTACATTTACTCAGCCTTGAACTAGCAGATTTATGAAAAACAGAAAACACTACTCATGATTTTACCTCTTGTATATATTATCTGATTACGCATTCTTTTTTACTATTATTTGTTAAAGGTTTACCTTATCATGTAGTTTCAACTGTTTTTTTCCTCAAAACAATACATTGAAGCAACACGTATAAGATCCTGAGAGAAACCTTTAGAGAGGGAGATATCCTTGTTTAGGTGTTCATAACAGAAAAGTCTTTGGTGGAAGACAAACTCGGCTTGCGATAGTTGGAGATACGATGTGTTGGTTTCTTTAACTTTATAAATTAAAGCTTACTTTAAAAGTCCTATTCGAAAACGCTTAGATATTTTTCGTTTAAAAAATACCACGCAGATGATGCTGATAAACATATAGAGACCAGGAAATTTATTGCTTAATTTTAAGCAAGGGCAAATATCCATCGAAAACTTGGTATCACTTTAGGAACGATATATTTGGTGTAGTTGAATTTGGACTTTGGAATTAACTGAATTCAATTCGAAGAAATCTCAACGAACACCGTCACGTCATTCTGAATCATGTGTGAGATTTTCGAGATGACTCATCGAAGGTTCATTGACTAAGGAAGCCGTATCACACAGGAGTAACAGAACTGTAAGCCAACAGCTGTTAAACTCTTTTAGCAAGTAGTTTGAAAGGTTTCACCTAGTCTCTTTTTTTTCATCTATTTCCTCTATCATCCTTCGTGGCGGCCGTTCAGGACGTATCGGTAGTATGTCGGGGTCTGATGGAGACTCGTTCAGGCGTGCCGGTGGAGGTGAAGGGAACACCCAAGAGTCGGCGACGGCGGAAATCCTGAAGATGCGCGAGGAACCGGTGACGTTCCCGCCGACCTACATGGTTATCAAGTTCTCCCGTCACATCCACGGCAAGGCGCTGGTGTGGCTGGTGGACAAGATTACAGGGAAGCGTCTGGACGGTGGTGCTGAGTTGCTGGTCCGCAAACAACCACAAGGACACGGTGAGGTAAGACTTCTTGCCATCTCTCGTCTGGGTTTACTGGGACCAAAGGGGTTGAGATTACACTGCTTACAAACCAATTTTCCGTAGGGAAAACTTTATATAAAATATAGAAAATTTACTTGATCAATTGTCACATATTCATACGTAGAGTCATGTGTCTTGAAGCTGTCACTTCCAACAGATTATCAATACCTATAAAATTACAATTATAATATAGTAATAAAATAGGTTTATAATTTCTAAAAGGCCTTTCCTATTTAAGTTATACTGTTTTATTAAGTTCTTAGAAACCCCATAGATGAACACGTGAAAAAAGGTGTTAGTCTCATCCTTTCTGTTTTTTCTCTAACAGGAAGTCCGGGGCTTGAATCCCGGTTGGGTGTTTCAAGGTAGTTATTTCTTAACTGTTTGTCCACTCTCTCAAGAGTCCCAAAAAGTATGTGCTTGGTTAAATAAATAAACAGTGTGAACTAAAGTAGTATCAAAGTTTCTTATGGTAGTAATTACACGTACCGTGTTAACAGCATTTAGAAGAACTGAGCTTGGTATATCAGTTTTAAAAAAACACGTTGTCTTTAATGCACGTGAATTAGGTCAGCAAAGATTTCCACAGTTAAATAAAGATGTTGGGGAATTTAAATATCCTCACTTGGCAGGGCCTTGGGGGTAGCTTCTCTGTCTCTCACCCCACCCCCCTCCCCCCAACACACCCAACCCATGCTCCTCTGGTTAAACCTGATCTCCATCCACGCAATTGTGAATATACTTCCTATAAATCCTACCCTCCTCCTTTCTAGTGAAAATATGCAGATAGTCAAGATGTGTTAGGCTGGCATGCTAAGGACGGAAATGTCTGAGCTAGAACTCCGGTCGGGTCTATTGAGAGTGGTTTTCCCTATATGGTTCTCCACTTTCCTTCTGCGTGAATGCGGAATGATGATCTCTAAAATTCTTCCCTTTCTCATCCCCTCCCCCAAAAAATAATTATAATATATACCTATAGCCTTTAAAAGTAGTATGACGCGATTATATATATGTGTGTTTGTGTGTTATATATGATATATATGGTATACATACATAGACCATATGTATACATACATAGACCATATATATACATACATATATACATACATACGTGTACGTTTGTGCGTACATACATAAACCTAAACACGCACACACATACGCACACATACACATACACACACATATATAAATACAAGTAAATTTGTTTTGCCAATAGGAGCTTACCATGAAGACTGTTGCTGTAATACCTGTAACATAATGAATGCTCTTTTATCCAAACAAGATGAAAAATTCACAATATTATAATCCATGGGCTCTTGTTTCTCTTGTTCTTTGGCAATCAAATGAGAACATAGGTTTTATTTATATAAACCTTTTCATAACAAAATTCTTGACTAGATGTAAGATTGAAATTGGTCAGATACACCTTAATACCACTTCAGACTTAATAGACGTATGGTCCATATTCATTAAAATGGTTACATTAATGGCATATCATCTGGTTATTAATAGGTTTGTTCAAAATACAATTGAGGATAATCCACTAACAATCAGCAGACTGGCTCTAATAAATGTATTGCTCTAATTTCAGATCTGAAATATTTTAAAGAGGAATGACTACATTTAAACATAGGATAAATTTAAAGATTAAAAAGATATAAATTGTCTTGTTACTAGTAGGCTACATTTAACATCAAGATCATAAATGGTAAATGCAAGTTTTAGAAAAAGTGCACCCACGCTAGCTCTAAAAAAATCACTAAAAAAACACAGGGATAAAACCCCATTACTTTCTCTGCTTCCACCCCCCACTAATTTACCCTGAGAAGAAGTAGCAATTTTACCTTGGACTACACTATGCCCCTAACTTACAAGATATACCATATTTAAATAATACAAGGTAATCTTGCTATCTTACAGGTTAGACTAAGGGTATGCGGTCTGGATTTACATCCGCGACCTCTCCATCATCTGTTCTCAATTTTGTTACTATCCTGATGACTAATATCGCAAGACCATTTGCGAAGTTCAAATATTACGAGAAAACGTCACTTAAAAATGTACCCATGTAATGCCTTCTGGGCTCGTTTAACAACCTCTCTCGCAGCCTTCATCCTTTAACATATCACCCGAGGCTAAACGCTTTGCGGATCACTGACGCCACCGTGGTACGTTGACGCAACACCCGCGTTGTGTAAGCCGCCATTGTTCTCTCCGCGCGACTCTGATTAGGACCAGGACACGTGATTCTACACTAGAGGACAGACACGCTTTCAAAAAATATTGCAGAGACAGAAATTGTTGGTAGGAAGACCATCGGTAAAAGAATCCAAGCCAATTAATTAATGTAATAAATTGATAACCTCAACAGTGGTCATTCCGATCAAAACTTTGAGATCTTCTAATCTGGTTTGTCAATCACGTGGTCAAGTTGATAAATCAGATTCTGTTGTATTGAAGGCGGATACTCCTCTATAGTTCCTCCCTCTCACTTACCACTAATGTGGGTACATTTCCTATTGTTTCTACCTTAATTAGCCTTACAGTGTTAGTGGGATTAATTGCAGATAGCCAAGGTTTATATATATATATATATATATATATATATTATTTTAATTTGAGAACGGGACAGTCGATGTATTTTATGAGATAGGCATAGTAAAGTTTTAATTTTTAAAAGAAAAAAATGCAAATCTACTTAAACATCTTTAAGGATTTTAAATTATATATTGTGAAAGCCCAAAACTTTAACTCAGTCGGTAGCGTGTCTGTCTACTGAGCTAAATGTCCCAGGTTAAATTCCTGGCATGTCCAAAAAGTTTATCATTGGTGAAATGAGGGTTTCCCCTTTAACAGTTATGAATTAACGGCTAGGGGCTGGTTCTTTTATATATTTGGTTTAGTAGATAAGCCAGGTGCTGATATTATCAGTCGATTCTGAAATTACCCATTAAATACCTCAAATTAATGAAAAATACATCGTGGATTTATCAACTTGAAGCAATAATAGGTTATCAAGCTTTTTGGAGTGCACTCTAACTATGGGGTGGCAAGCTATAAGTCAATAAAATTGTTACTGTACTCTTCGAACAGTTGTATAATTATAAGCTGTATAATTGATATTAATTGATCTCAAACCACTACCGTTAACTGAACAAAGTTATAAGGTGTCAAACTTAATTTGATTTGTTTTTAAAGTGCTAATGGTTAAAGAAAAGTTATTTATGTATGGTGCTGAAATTTAGTACAAGAAATGTCTATGAAATAATTTGTTACGTGAATGAAAAAATATTTTAAATTTATAATCTGTTTTACGAGATACATAGCATGTACTCATCACAAGACATTGTTACGTTAGAATGGACCTTAAAGGTATAGGGAGTAGTTAGGTGGATTGGTTAGAACTAGCTCAAGATAGGATAGGTAGCATTCGTTGTAGGTGCGACAGTGAACTTTAAAGTTCCTAATGCAATTGAAGTAACTAAGTAAGTAATGTATTCTCGTGTAGTTCCTTGTTTTTATGACGGTACTTTAACATTTATTAAGACGGTTAGTGTATTTGCTGCCTGCAAGCTTTCTTTCATAAGACAAGGGTAGATTTTATGCATTTTTATTATTAGCAGATATAAATATAATATGAGCTACTTACAGACCATGTTTACGAAGAAGAAATCATTAATTATACCCCCTCTTCCTTCTTCCGTCTAAGTCTTATACTCGCTACCAGAAATCCTTAGCCTCGCAGGTTTTCAGTCATGCTCAGTTGACGTATTACCTTTGGGTAAGATGGATGTTTTTATGCCAAATACATATTTTTTAGCCCAAATATATTAAATATTACAACTATAAATACGTTTAGTTTAACTGTTTACACACAGTAATCGAAACATTTTGAGAATATTTGTCATAAATATTGTAGTCCTAAAATTTGAACAAGACATATTTTCTTAATTTAAAAAGTTTTTATTCTAATGCATTTCTGCCCATTAAATATATTCAATAACTGTTGAGGTTAAAATATTTAAACTAAATATATCTACTAAAAGCAATAGTTTGGGCCAAAAAATGGGATTTTGGTTAAAAAACTTTAAAAAAAATCAAGACCTTAACTCGCGCTTAACGAATCTCTTCCTCTCTCCACAGGGACTTATCCTCCACGTATCCGCCAGCAGCATCAAGTTCCTTGAAGTAGCTGAGGAGCTTGAGATCAAGAAGAAGGACTCTCAAGGTTTGGTGAGGGAGTTCACCGTGAGTCAACTCGAAGACTTCCTCCTGGATGGAATGCACGTGCAGGACCTCATCACCACGGCGGACAAGCAGTACATCGTCCGACACGAGCTGGAGAACATCCGCGCGCTGGAAGAAGACATCCACGTCCCCGGGTACCCTACCTTGACGCTCTACGAGGGACAATCCATAGGTGAGAATCATGGTATCTTCGACAAATGTAAAAGTGGATATAATGGATTCTTATACGATGATGGAAACGTACTCCTTGGACATAAGCATGGTTTCTTATTTTATTACTGACCTAACATGTTCTTCGAGGTAGGAAGTATATTTTAGTGCCAAATTAAAAACCGCAGGTAATATAACACACATATGGACAGGACTCTAGCATATATATATTCATATATTAATTTATACTTTGCCTGTATATATAAATGAAGTTATTAGTATAAAATAGAGTATGTATTATATGAAATAGAATATATAAAGGAGAGTAGATATATGAAAAGTAGAGTTTTAATACTTTATCCTTACGTTACTTAGATGTAGGCTATATATAGATATAAAAAAGACATATATACATACAAATTATTAAAAAATTATTATATATACTCTTATTTATAGTTTACTTAAATCATCATAATTACATACTATAATTTAAACAAACTATTTTATATTAATTATTCAAGAACTGATTCTATTAATGTGTGTAGAAAATTAAACTCCTATGTTCCTGCCATAGCGATATTTTATTTGTTTTGGCTCTAAATTTTTTTTTTCTAAATATTTGAAAAATGCGGGATTTAACTCGCGTTTACCCTAATCCCATCTAAAGCTGTCCCACAAAACGTTTATTTAGTAAGTTGTGTGATTAAGCAAAATGTCGGATATACAATACATAATTATAGGTTGAAGATAGGATAATCTTTCTTACAAATTATCTTTGACTTGCACATATATATGCAAGGTATATAATAATATATACATTATAATCCATACAAATATATGTAAATTATATGAAATAGCTATATCTACCATCGGCGTAACTTTAATTGAAGACAGACCAACGCCAGCTAGTTCGAATCTGAATCTTGTGTTTAGACACTCTGAAACTTTGTTGACCCATTATTATTCTTTTAACTTTCCTTAAACAGAGTATGTTTATTATCATTATTACAGTGCAAGTTTGTCTGCACTGGGAGCTATTGGACAGCATCTACCCTCTGCACGATCTGGAGGCCTTGGAGAAACTCGGAAATAAATGGTACTGGGCGCTCTTTGAAAATCAACCGTTTGGTGAGTTCAAGACCCAGTTTTTTAAAATGTGTTACTTACTCGAGTACGATGTATAAACGCTATCAACGGATATTCATACCATGATAATGCATTCTTAGAAATAAGCATTTTATAAACAAATAAACAAGTAGGCTTGCGTTTAACACAAGTGTTCATAAAAACCTACTCACCGCATCGCTAGGTCAAAGACTCACCTTGAACTTGGGTAAACATTTATGGGAACGTCAAGGAAAGTATGACGTCTGGGTGCGTGGAGGTAGCTTTCCATTTGTTGTTCATTTCTATGGTGTTTTTTTTTTAATATTTCCACCCTAATGCGGGTGGATTTCCTCTCGCTTAGCTCCCATATCTTCCCTGATTCACCTTCATTAGTAAAAAATAGAAGATTGGAAAATCACAGCAACAGGGGCAAGTGAGGAAAAAAGCTCTCAGTGCACCCGTTAAGGATTCTAACCCTAACATCCTCGTCATCCCCAACATCTCGTTAGTAGCAAGTAAAGGTAATGAGAGTATAGCGTATAATACCTCTCTATCGCCTCTCTTGGTGAACCCACTTTATAAGAGTAGGGATCAAACTACAAAATTAATCATCAGATTACTCAACATGGTGACACTTTTTAAATGTTTTAAACCCAAAAGGCTTCATCAATAGGGTTCCGAGGGACTTTACGCCATTGAGTTTGCCATAAACATCGCCATGTATATAATTTAGCCTTACCTAACTAAGAAGCCTAACCACCAGCATGTAGTGAGGGAATAGGGCAGGGTCTGGACGTTAAACCCAGAACGAATAACCTATATGAATGTTTTTTTTATGATATTACTGTCCGTTTCAAGAAGGCAGCCACTAAAATAAAATGTTCGTTGTTTGTTTCACGATACGTGTAAAATACGTCGACCAATTTTAGCTAAATTTGACAGGGATATACCTGAACCTAGTGTGAACAATGTATATACATAGTTTTTCAATTAAATTATACATTTCAATATTGTGGTCGCTAAATGTTTTAAATTTTATAACTTATATCAAGTGATTTGAAATTATAGTTTTAAGCAAGCAATTAAATACCTAAGCAATTTTTTTTTATTCTAAGATATATGACGAGACCAGGGCCCGGATTTTCCATTACCTAAAAATGATTGGTATAATGACATAAAAAAAATTCTAAAAAAATTACCCCAGATTTGTTTAAATTAACAAATAATACGAATAAAAACTCGTAATAAATCCACATGACTAAATCAAACACCCACTTTAAAAAGTGTAAAATGCTATGAAAAACCTTTTACAATCAAGCTCTTGCATTTTGAAAATATAACATTGATTTAAAAATCTTTGCTTCAGAAGTAGCAGCCATCCCTTTACAACGCAACCATTTCCAGCTTGATTGCACTGTTTCACCAGGAATGTGTATTTTACGATCATACAAGCAAAGAGGCCACAAAAATTCCTTACATTATATTTTCATTACAACAACCTGTTTGTTGAAAAAATAATGTTTGATCATTTATGCATTTATAAAATATCGATAGTATTTAAAATCACATACATAAATACCTTATAACTCCATTCTCTTACGGAGTAGGAAAAAAAACTGTGCATGTAGCTCATAAAATAACGTCCGTACTTATTCCATCCTTTCTAACATTCTTCACATTTCCCTATTCTTGCTTGCGCCTTTCACATCTACAACATCTATGCACCGAGATATGATCTTAAAGTTTATATCTTTTTTCTCACTTTCATTTGCAACATTTAGTTTCGTCTAACATGGCTTCTCCCTCTCTTTTGATCCGCACACACTTTACCTTAATATATTCGCTTCATCACTCAATCTACACTCATCCTTTCAACATGTCTAAGCCAACGTAGAACGCTTATTTTGCATTTAACTATTTGATTCCCTTTCAAACAGCACTTATTCAGTACCTATTCATTACTGACTCTGTCCATACGAGTTCACCTACCACACACAATTCTTAATTATCTCAATCCAACCACATTCACTTTGCTCTTGTGTTTCTACTGACAAACCCATGCTTCACATCCATAAAACAATGTTAGCACTAACACATCCTGCCATCGTTACCTCTTTCGATACTACTTCATTCCTTGCCATAGTCAACATACATCGAGCTACTCTCCAATATGCATTCACGGATCTGTCGGTTTCACCATCTAATCCTTTCATTTTTACATTCTACCTAGATACACAAAATCATTCACTCGTTCTAACAGTTTTGCATTTATACTAGGCTGACAATTTATTCATTTGTTTTTATCAATAACTACTACCTTATTTTTGGAGACATTTATATGAAGATCCGTTCTTCCTGGCACCACATTTAAACGATTTAATGGATTATGATATTTACTTTCATTCTTGGCCATCAATACGGCATTATTTGCATATAACAACACTCTCAAATTCAAATTGTCCATTTGAACTCATACTCATAAGCATCTCTCATACACTTATCCATGAATGCATTAAACAACCATATCGACCTTGTCTAACACCCGGTTCAATGGCAAACCATTCGCTTAAAGACCCATCCCTCTTACCGCACGCTTTACTTCCATCATGCGTCACCATAATTTAATTTACTAACCAATACATCCAAACCAAACTCTCTCAGAACATTCCATAATATAATCCCATTTTCCCAATCCTAAACTTTCTCTAGAAAAACGAATGCACAATAAACGTTTTTCCTTACTGCCATAAATTTCTCAATCACCTGTTATGTGAAAATATATGGTCCATGTAATCCCTACCTGGCATGGAACACATTGCACCTCCCCAAATCTTGCCCATGGTTTTTTTACACCCTCTCTCAATTAAAACTCTCCCAAAAACTTTGCCTGAAGTACCCAGCAAACTAATTGCCCTATAATTCTTAGTCACTCTTTCTACCTTTTCCTTTGTACAAAGGAACAGTGACAGCATTCTTCCAATCATTAGGAACATTTTAAATCCCAATAAACACATTGAACAACTCGTACAATCTGTCAAGGCTCCACACTTAGGAAATTTAATTGTGATCTCATCTACGCCCTCAACTTTGCCATTCTTTAACATTTTCATAGATACAAACACCTCAACCTCATTTGTTATTTCACTCATAATATCAGTTCCCCTATTTTCTGCTACGTTATCTCCGTTATCACAATACACTTACTCAATATACTCGCTGCATCGCTCTCTTATATTGTTTTCATCCCCAGATCATCTCACCACATTCATTCTAAATGCCAGAGGCCTTTCCTTGCATTCTCAGTTTCGTTTGCTTTACCCACTTCCAGAATAGCTTCTAATTTCCTTTAAATCATTCTGCATTCTTTCCCCTTCTTTTAATTTAATTTTCTCTTTACTCTCCTTTACTACTTTCTTTGCATGCATCCTTTTATCTTTATATATGTCCCACAACATTTTACATTATCTTTCACTATTCACAGCAATCGTTTGTTTGTATGTTTCTTTATTTTCTCTCGCAGCTTCTTTCACTGGTTTAGTCCACCATGCATATAGTTTTAGGTTTCCCACCTCCACAGATCTACAGATATATTTCACGCACTCAAATAAAGCCACTTTTATTCTGTTCCAACTTCCAAGCACTTTCATTATCGTAAATTTTTTTTCAACATTACATTCATATTCTTGTAAAGTTCATTTCTAGCCCAGCAATCATTCATATCTCAAACTTTTATCCTTTTTTTTTTTCACTTTCACTCTTACTTGCTTAATACTCTTCCACTGCTTACTCACAAAATTCTTAACTGATTCAACTATTGAGATCACTAGGGAGTGATCCATTCCACATTCGGCTTCACGCACATTCCTAATATTCTTTATTAAACTTCTACGTCTCTCATCATACACACAAAAATAAAACATCGTTCTCAAATCGCCCCTGTGCCATACATACAAGTAAAACTATAGTCTACTTATTCAATATGAATACCTTAAAATTACTTAAAAATACCTCACAGTGACACAAACCAAGAAAATAATACTTTAAACATTCCAAAATGACAAAACAATTAATTATAAATTATTCCTTTCTACAACAATAGGACCATTAATAGAGTGTACCGGTATGTACTTATATGCAATGTATGTGACAAACTAAGAAATGGGTCATATGTCATCAAAATCCATGCCCTGGCTATGACTGTAATTTCGATTAGAATACGTAAGGAGCATGACATACTAATCACATAACTACTAGTAGATGGCTAATATCCTTGATGCTATATTAATTCCATTAAACATGACTGTTCCTCCATGCAACGTTTTACATGTTCGTCAATATGTTTCGGGCGTTCACAGAGGAAATCCGCTTGTACTTTGGCGAGGCTGTGGCGCTGTACTTCACGTTCCTCGGTTTCTACACGACGGCCCTTCTCGTTCCCATGGTATTAGGAATACTGCAGATGCTCCTCTCCTCGGAGACGCTTGCCTTCTTCTGCGTCTTCAACGTCCTATGGGTCACTCTTTTCCTAGAGGTAGGTCCGCCCATCGACAAGTCTACTCATTCAGCCCAGGGACCTTTACAACATAGGCCAGTTAGGACAGTAACAAACATTTCATCCACGTTAGTAAGCACGTGGTGTAAATGTCAATTTTGTTTAGTGTGACTTTCCCATAGCAGGAAGGTTGTTGTTCGAATCCCGGTTGGTCGTATTCAGGGTGTTTTTTCCCCCAAATAAATATCTCACACTACCTCCACGGAAAACTGGTATATTTACTTGACATTCTACCTTACTCATCCTTACTTCATCAGTGTAAATAACACATAATTATGCATGCAGTCCGAACAAGTATGAAACGGGTTGAGGCAACTAATTATGTAATTGCTTACAAAGACGTGTACATAGATAATTATGCTAAGCCCGAACCTGTTAGCGCTACGATATGAACAAAATGTATGATTCAAGTACAGTTTGGAAAACTTTGTCAAACAAAAATAGTGGCCTACGTTATTTTTACTACATTTATTTTTGTGTGTTTCATGTATTTATACCCGTTCAGGTTAGTTGCCTCAATAATAATAATAATAATAATAATAATAATAATTAGCACCACGTCTTACTACCCGTTCGGGTTATACGCTTTAAGCACTAATTACGTTAATGGAATAGGAATTGGGAAGGATGAATTAGAAGGAAGTGAACCCGCATTTGCGTGGAGGGAGAGTGGAAAACCATTTAGGAACACCTCCCCTCCAGTTCACCCGACCGAGATTCGAACCTCGATCTTCCCGTCCTCAGAAGTTAAGCTCAACACGACCAGCGTGTTAGCCAACTACGCGACTGAGGCGGGTGCCTCATTAATGCAGTAAGTATAAGAAAGGTAATATTTAGATTAAATATAACTTCGTTTGCTTGTAAGTAAAGTGGAAAACCACTTGAAAGAAAATACACCCAGGGTATACCCAATTGGAATTCTAACCTCGCCATCCTTGTCACTAATGGAAAACCAGACTAGATAGAACTGACGTTTAGTCCGCATGCTCACCAATGCTGATATAACTTCTTTTAGTTTTTTAACCTCTGAGAAGTTGAAATGATAGATTTTTTAAAACATAGCCAACAAATGATAAACATGAGAAGATAGTGTTTTATTATTATTATTATTATTATTATTATTATTATTATTATTAGCACCGCGTCTTACTACCCGTTCGGGTTGTACGCACTTACGCTAATGTGTAATGGTAGGGTGATTGGGAGATGAAATGAAGGACCTACAGTTTAACGTGGAATCCGAACCACGGTGGAGACCTGGCATTCCCCACATTTACAAGGTGTCTTGTCAGAGGTGAAGGAGGGGTTTGGTAATCAGATAAATCTGTGCCGGGACCGAGGATTGAACCCCGGCCGGATAGTGTTTTGTTATTACATATTGGTCTTTTTTTTTAATTTTGATAGCCTGAAATCATGATAAAAATCTTACAGAATTTTATTTTTTTAACTTAGAGCAACTAACATTGAAATTATATCACTATATTAATCTGATTTATAATAGCTGTCAAAAGGGAAAGCTATAAAAACAGATGGATTGTTAGCTATAACGTACATGATAGTATGATAGTATACATGTTAACTTTTATGAGAGCTTTCTACCAAATGCCCAATGAGAGAAGAGATGATCAATGCCATAAAGTCATTTTAACCTGACGCTCTTCTGACAATAGACATGTGTACTGCCATTAACTTCTTCTTACCATATTCTGCCAGTGAATATGCGAACTTCCTGCCATGAGCTCCTTCTTATAGGAAGTCCTTCCAACAATAGAAATGTGACCTATCATAAAGTACTTCGTTCTAAAAGCCCTTTCGACAGTAGATAAGTGAACTCTCAAGGTCCTTCTTACAAGAAACCCTTCTGACAGTAAAAATGTGGCCTCTAGTAAGATTCTTTTTACTAAAAGCTCTTCCGAAGGTAGGAATGTGAACTGTCAAGGTTCTTCTTACAAGAAACCCTTCTGACAGTAAAAATGTGGCCTCTAGTAAGGTTCTTCTTTACCAGAAGCCCTTCCGACCGTAAAGATGTGAACTGTCATAAGGTCGTTCTTACAAGAAGCCATTCCTACAGTAAATATGTAAACTCTCATAAGGTCCTGCTTACCAGAAGCCATTCTGACAGTAAATATGTAAACTCTCATAATATCCTGCTTACCAGAAGCCATTCTGACAGTAAATATGTAAACTCTCATAAGGTCCTGCTTACCAGAACCCATTCTGACAGTAAATATGTAAACTATCATAAGGTTCTGCTTACCAGAACCCATTCTGACAGTAAATATGTAAACTATCATAAGTTCCTGCTTACCAGAAGCCATTCTGACAGTAAATATGTAAACTATCATAAGGTACTGCTTACCAGAAGCCATTCTGACAGTAAATAAGTAAACTATCATAAGGTCCTGCTTACCAGAAGCCATTCTGACAGTAAATATGTAAACTATCATAAGGTCCTGCTTACCGGAAGCCATTCTGGCAGTAGAGATGTAGACTGCCATAAAGTATTTCCTACTAGAAGTCCTTACCTGGTCACTGTTTATCTTTCCGGCACAGGCGTGGAAGAGGAAGTGTAGTGAGCTGGCGTTCACATGGGGCACTATAGGGATGACCGGATTGGACGAGCCCCGCCCCAACTATCACGGCACTATGGCCATAGACACCATCACAGGTCGCTACCAGCCCCAGTTTCCGAAATGGAAGACCTACCTTAGAGTAAGTGTGATTAGTATTTCTTCAGACAGAGTGATTGGATAGGGATACTCACATTTCGTGAACTCAGCTAAGGAATAAACGATGACAGAAAATTAAAACAAGGCATACAATTGTGTGTGTGTGTGTTAGTGCGTGTGAATGTGTAATAATATGTTGGTGAGTGATTGTGTGAGTTAATGTGTAATAATATGAATGTTTGGTTGTGTTTTAGTTAGTGTGTGTGTTTTAGTCAATGGGTTTGTTTTAGTTAGTGGGTGTGTTTTAGTGAGTGAGTGTGCATTAATTAGTGAATGGGTATGTTTTAATGAGTGGTAGTATTTCAATGAGTTGGTATTGCATAGTAAAGGTTGAGTATATTTGGGAATATGTTTGATCATATGAGTGAGTGTATGTTTGTGTATATGTAATTTATATGTGTGTTATTTTACAATATCAATAGCCTGATATCAGATTTAAACTAGCTTAACATGGTCTTGACAAAAGAAACACATACTTAAAAACAATTGAGACAAGTCATATTTGTAATGCAGATGATGAATGAATATATAACTTTTTCCTTTACTTTTTCTATATTTTTGGATGTTAGTAAGGTCCAAAATCGTAGTAAAACCAGCTAAGTTTTGACCATCTTAGTTCATCACTATGCACTGATATAATCTTTGGTTTGAATATAACTCGCGTTAAATGTATTAGGGATTCCATTTATATATACTGTCATAAGTAATATATCCCGTGCTGGCCATCAGGAAATAAGAGAACAAGATGGAAAGGATTCATAATATATTTTTATCTGTACTTTTAACATCTCCAAAGTCATCCATCTACATTATTGTGGAAAAGGCACTATAGTACTATTGGTATGAGTCACGCGTATAAAATCATCCCCTCAGCTCACCCGTCCAGGCTATCTTGAGATTGATGCCCTAGACCACGTGGTCACTATTACAGGTTATTTTTTAAACAAATGCCATAACATTCACTTGAAAAGAGATTGGGGAAACTTAGGACCGTGGTACTCCTAGGTCAGATTCTGCCAGTAACTGCAATGTACACCTTTCCTTGGCAGATGTATGCGGTTTCGTTCCCCATCGTGTTCCTGTGCATGCTTGGGGCGTTCTTCGTGATGCTGTTGTCGTTCTGGACGGAGGAGTACCTCATGGCCAGGAGGGAGAGAGGGGTTAGGATGGGCAGACTCCTGGTGACACTGCCCAGCATCGTGTACACCGCTCTGGTCTACGTCATGAACACCTACTACCGTCGTCTCGCAACACACCTCACCGAGTGGGGTAGATTCAACTTCCGTATCCTGTATGTCTAGTCACCTTAGCTAAGTAGGTAGTAAAGTTAAGACCCACTTCGGTGGCCACATGGTCTAAGGTGCTACTCTCGCAATGGACTAAATCGCTGAAGATGAGATCGAGGTTTGATCCCGGTCGGATGTACTGAGGGTGGATTTTCCTAAATGGTTTTTCACTTTCCCTCCATAAAAATGTGGATACACTTCCTCCTATTTCAACCTTATGAATCCCTAGCATATTAGTGTAATTAGTACCTAGGTGTATAATCCAAATAGGTAGTAAGAAGTGGTGAAAAAATAGTAAAGATAAGGTGGGATTGAAGGATACATGATTTTAGATCGAAATTTTTTAAGTTCTACCAACAAAATCATATTTTTTTATCAAAATAAATAAAATATTACTTAAATAGATAAATTTATTTTAACCATATACACATAATAATATGTTCTAGAATATATTTCACGAGTGTAATACCATTTGATAAGAATCCTTTTAAATAAAAAAGTATAAGTTATAGGTAAATTATATGATGCGCTTGACAAAATTTATTCCAGGACTGTCGAAATTACTACTTGTATAAAATAAGCTAAATGTATATCTTGCAGTGACTCAATCAGAAATTTACTTGGATGTGGCCATGCAATCAAGGCTGTAGTTAATGAAATTTCTGCGAGGAGAAGGGGGGAATAAACCCTCTCCCCTTAACTGTTTAATGCCAAGAATATTTGGGGATATTTTTTTTCATGCTAATACAGGTTATCGATTTTATTAATATAAGTGATTTCACATTCAAAGTAACGAAGCTATTATATTTGTATTTTCCTCACTATTTTGGAATTTGTGGACTTTAAAATGTGTTTAAACATGTATTTTTTAAATGTCAATTCGTAAGACTAGTCTTCAAACGTAGAATTTACTTTCCACACATCTTTATTGTCTTAAATTTTAGCTATACCTAATATAATCTAAGTTCTTATTGAATTTATTTGTGGTCTTAGCGGAGGCTAATACCCCAACCAACCCCTTTTGAATACACCACTGATCTTTTGGAGCAAATTTTTTTTATTTTCCCAACAATAAACTTTTTATTGTAAAAACTGCAAAAATGCAGAACCTAGCTCTCGTCGATTTTCACCCAATCTTGAGGTGTCCCGGTCTGATTCCCAATATGCCCTGTGGGGGTGGGTGGGATAGGCATTGGTGAAATTAGAGCTTTCCTTTTCTCAGCTATGAAATGAGCATCGAATGCTATATCTGTTTTAACAGTTTAGCTATTACGACACCCTAGGGTTCCAGGTTTGATCTTCAGCATAGCCGCCAAATGGGCTTATCCTTTAACAGTGATGGATTACCAGCCATGGGCTGGGTGTTGTCTCTGTTTTAAATTAAATTCAGTTTATTAGTCGAGTTCTGATATAATCAATTGGTTCAGAAATTACGTGTTAAGTTCTCTTAGTAATCAAATTATATATTTTTAAAGATGCTAAATGAACTTACATACAGTCCAATTATATAGGAAGGAATAAAGATTAATAAAACAATGGTCATATATTATATATATTTATTTATATATAAAGTCATGTGACCAAATATAACCCTATACCTATGAAATAGTATTAATTGTATAGTAAAATGTTAATGTTGAAAGCAAAACCATCAAAATCCTACTATAGTTATTTTTTTAAAGTGTAATGTGTTTCATTGCCCACATGAGTTTTTTTTAACACTTACACTAAATTTAACAACTTGATTAGAAAGTTGAAGGTGACCTGGAGGTCCAGGGGTTTGGCAATCAGATACATCTTTGCTGGGGGTCCAGGGTTTAATCCTCGACCCCAGCAAAGATGTATCTGATCGCCAAACCCTTCCTTCACCTCTGACAAGACGTGTATTAATCACAGCTTGTGATGTGTGGGATGCTAGGCCTCCACTGTGGTTTGGATTCCACGTTAAACTGTAGGTTCTCCCTTTCATCTCACAAGCACCCTACCATTACACATTAGCATAATTGCGTGTAACCTGAATGGGTAGTAAGATGCGGTCTTAATAATAATAATAATAATAATAATAGAAAGTTGAATATTAATAATTGCGCTATCATTTGATTGGAGAGGAGATGGAAAAATAGGGTAAAGATTAAAACATGTATTTCTCTTTACTACACCCGAACAAACTCAAACCAAACTTTGATCTTGATAGTCAATGTTTATCACATTTTCGCTGAGCTAACCCAGCCCCCAGGTCTTCTTACGTGGATATTGATGATCTCAGGACAATATCAAGCCCTTCTTCTTTGAAATTCTAGTTTGAACCCAGGTGTAGTCAAAAATGTAGTTTCTGCCTGGTAGGAAAGCAGATGGGGTCATGAGTGCAGTACAAGACATTAATTGCCCCACTTACCCGCCTCGGTGGCGTAGTTGGCTAACGCGCTAGTCGTGTTGAGCTCTACTGCTGAGGACGGGGAGATCGAGGTTCGAGTCTCAGTCGGGTGAACTGGGGGTGGTTTTTCCTAAATGGTTTTCCACTCTTCCTCCACGCAAATGCGGGTTCACTTCCTCTAATTCAACCTTCCCAATTCCTAATCCTATAGCGTAATTAGTTCTTAAAGCGTATAACCCAAACGGGTTGTAAGACGCGGTTCTAAATAATAATAATAATTGCCCCACTTGAATGAGTTAGTTAGTAAAAAATAAATATTAAACTTTAGTAGATACTTTAATTTTTTATGTTATAATGTCCAGTAAAATAGATAAAATAATTAAGGACTAATAAAAAATATCAAATTCAAGATCTAAATAAATTCAAATTCTGATCATTTTTTCCCCTCTGTATTTGAATTATAATTCGGTGATAGTAGGTAAAATGAAGGTTTTGATTCCTAAAATAGTGGATTATATCATATTTTAAAAATAACCCGTATTATATTTAAAGTTAGTTTGTATATAATGCTAACAATCTTTTAAGCATATAAATTAAATGCTGGAAATATATAAACTAGATATGAAAATACTGCCTCATGTTATGCAGTGGTGTGTAGTGGCATGTTCCCAGGGCAGGAGAAACTTGTCAAAATTTTGCCTTTGAAATGTTATAGTTCAGTAGAAAAATCATTGACCAGCTATCAACGCAAATCCTTTCTCAAGTGAGGTGTGTAGAGCAGAGCCCATGTGTGACTGGTAAAAAAAGAACCTAGATGGGAAGGAACATATCCTATATACAGTTTTAACAAACTCTGCTCCTCGTGGGGGAACACCCTTATACGCCACTAATCCACATGGAATACATCCAAACTTGTTTATATCTTTTGCAGAAAATCACAGGACACAGTCTCAGTTTGACCGGCACCGTGTTACGAAACTGGTCCTTTTCGAGTTTGTTAACAACTTCATGTCTTTGTTCTACATCGCCTTTTACATCCGTGATATGGACATGCTGAGAAGTGTGAGTATCCAAATATGTTAATGTGCTTGGCTTAGCTATAAATTTATTAAACGTATGAAAATAATTATTTTAAAAAAAAACCTTAGGCAGGTGGGCCTCGGTGATCTTGGAGTAAAGTGTTCCGATGTTCACGGGTTCAAACCATGCCAATAAAGATGGACTTTTAATTATGGATGATTATATGTAGCCCAACTTCCTTCAGAGGATAAGTAGAGCCGTTGGTTCCCATGTTGATTGTAGCATGTAAAAGAACCATAGAAGGTATTTGAAAATACCTTTCCAGCAAAATCTATGGGGTCTTTCCCGCTAACTCATAGAAAGCCAGAGCGGAAAGCAACGGGAAACTACGACACATTCAGGACTTCCCTAGGACATGTGCTTTCTCCCAGATGGTGTGGGCAGCACTAACTTGCTGAAGGGCTGAGTGTATGCCCAGCTTCGGTTGGAGGGGAAGCATTTCAGGACCAGCCCTTGGGTTGAATATTCATGATTATATAATTATATTTAAGTAGCGTATTTTTTCAGAATCTTCACATTCAGGCTTTACAGTGATGGTCAACTTCTCCGCATCATTTCCTTCTAAGTCCCTACCATTTTAGACCAGTGATATATAATAGGTGTTGGGCCTGGACTTATCCAACCTCAAATTACTAACAGAAACTTGATCCATTGAAACTCTACTATAGTTGTATAATATGGCTTTAAGTACATCCATAATGTCAAGTGCATAAACATACATACCTAAGCAAGCCATTTCCTTACAGGGTAGACAAAATAACGGTGTATATGGGTCAATAAACAACAACTCTGTACCTAATTCATCCTCACTATATTTCTATACACTTCCCCATCCTTGAAAACTACCTTCGGCTCAACAATATCCATACACCGAGTAATACATGCTCATTTATCTTAAAACTCTTAATGATTCTCTTTTTCACAAATTCATTCACAACATTTATCCATGTATTCCATGACCTACTCCTTTCTTTTGATCCACACTCTCTTCCATCATATATTTACTTTGTCACTTGATCCACACTCATCCTCTCATTCTGCCTAAGCCAACGTAAGATGCCTATTTCACATTGACCTTTTGTATTCCCTTTCAAACCGCAGTCCTTCAGCACCCATTCATTACTGACTGTGTTTTCTACATACATTTTTGATATAAATCTCATTCCAACTACAATCATCTTGCTCTTATGTTTCATTTTACCAGCCCACTCTTAACATTTATACAAGAGTGTTGGCATAACACACTATTATATATGATCATCTTTGCCTCCTTTGATATTACTTCTTTGCAATAGTGCACATAAATCCAACGACTGTCCAAGATGAATTCCTCCGTCTGTCAATTTCCCCATTAATGTCTCTATTTTTACTAAATATTCTGCCCAGATACACGAAATCATTCACTTGTTCTTACAGTTTTCCACTTATACTAAGCTGACAATAATTACTGGATCTGCCCTTATTAAAAAAATTCTCACCTTAATTTTGGATACAAAGGTTCGTTCTGTTTGTCACCACATTCAAACGATTTAATGTGTTATACAAGTCACTTTCATTCTCAGCCATTAGTATGTCATCATCTGCGTATAACAGCACTCTCACATTCCCATTGTCCATTTATACACTAACCACTTCCTCACAAGCATCCATCTTACACTTATCCATTAATACATCAAATATGATTGGTAAACTTTGTTAATCAACTTCCAGCAACTGGCTGTGATGTTGATCATCCTGCAAGCCATTAACAACTTCCAGGAAGCCATGCTCCCACTTCTTATCAAACAATACGGCAAGAGGGTGAGTTCAAAGGGGTAGCTAAATGAGTGGAGAGGGTGGATTTATTTACAAGTTTCTAGCTCGAGTTCACATAACATCATTATTCTCTTAGTGAGGTAATTAATTATAACACATGCAATTGACCCATAAGAAAATATTAACAATTATTATTATTATTATTATTATTATTAGCACCGATCTTACTACCCGTTCGGGTTATACACACTTACGCTAATTTGTAATGGTAGGGTGATTGTGAGATGAAATGGAGGACTTACAGTTTAATGTGGAATCCGAACCACGGTGGAGGCCTGGCATTCCCCACATTCACAAGATGTCTTGTCAGAGGTGAAGGAAGGGTTTGATAATCAGATAAATCTGTGCCGGGACCGAGGATTGAACCCCAGCCGCCAGCACAGAAGTCCGACACCTTACCCCTAGACCACCAGGTCACCCAATTAGTATTAACTAGCTCTTTGAGAGGAATACAAATTAAAACATGAGTTTGTATAGGGATTATTTATAGAAAATGGTTTGTGTTAGATTTATTTTGTACCTTGTGATTAGGTTGTAAAACATTGAAACATATCGTGTACTAACTAGATTTTATTAAAATACACCAAATTGGATATATTATCTTGAAACAAAATACCACCATTGTTTTTCACCGCTTAAAATATGTTTTATCCTATTTTATTCATTTATTTGAGGTATTTAATGTGCAATTTCTATGAACAGACTGATTATATCGGTACACAACTTATAAACTAACTTAAATCTATTTCTTTTGATAACAGTTCATCTGATGACAGTTATTACTTTAGATAGCAGTTCACCTGATGAAATTTATTACTTTAGATAGCAGTTATTACTTTTGATAATGGTTCACCTAATGACAGTTATTACTTTTGATAACAGCTCACCTGATGACTGTTATCACTTTTTAAAATGGTACACCCAATGATATGTGTAAACATGTGTGTAATACAGTTACTTCGCCTATTGGAGCTGGACTCGTTCTTCGGTCTGCTCTCAGAGGACCCTACCGGCGGTAAAGGAGGCAAGGAGCATGGATACGTCGAGGGTGGTGAGCCGGGAAATACCACTGGAGGTGGCGTGCTCCCTCACATTCTACCCCTCAGCAGAGACGACCCCCGCATCGCTCAGGCCACAGAGGAGGGGGAGATGGAGAACTATGAGGTACTAATACGTCTTGTTTTATACCTTATGTTTAAGTATCAAGACAGTCAGAAATTTTTACAAGTCAACGACCGACGGTCACCGGCAGACCCCTTTTATATTGGTTATTATATTAGGATTCAGGTAAGAAGAAGAACCATTTTAACAAAAAACTTTGTTTTTTGCTGTTAACACTTATGACATTCTACTTTATTATTATTATAATTTAATAGGTATTAATACTCTATACCAAATGTGACAGCTGCATCTTATATGACCTGACATGTGAATACATTAAAACTGTTATAATAACTATTGTAACTGTGAAAAAAAATCTCCTTGGGTTGTAGTGTAACTAACCTAAGAGGAAGGAATAAGATAGTTTGATTTTGCATGGCAGCTGGTCTGGAGGGAGGCTTGTAAATCACTTTGGGTGAGGAGAAAACCGTCCATAGTAAAACCGTTTGAAATCAAACCATTTAAACTTGGAAAATATGTCAAATCAAAACTTTAAATGGCATTGGTCAAATTACTTTTAAAAGCTATTCCATACAAAATAACATAAATGTTACAACCTATCAAGTGAAAATATTTTAAATTAATAATTGGTCATTTATACGTTATTGGTTATAGGACGTCTTTAGAGCTAATTTGATCTGAAGTCAATGAATGTGTATTATGTATATACAGTCGAACTTGGTTATAACGGGTTATTCTGTCAACTTGGGTGTAGCGTCATTTTTTTCGGCAGTCCGGTCAAACTCTAATCTATTAACGTTATAAAAACATCTGTTTTAGCGTCTCTACCAGTATGTTGTAGCGTCAAAAACTTCTAGGATATTTTGATTTAAATTTTATTTAAATTTAGTTATATGTAAAAAAAAAACAAATCTACTTATCTCTATTTTATAGCAAGCTGGGAGTGTACTGGGCATATAATGCTCTGGTCTAATAATAAACTGAATGGTAAAACAATGCCAGGAAGAGGGTTGCAGGAATTGTAGGGGCTTCAAGGTGAAAATGAAGAGAGGAACTAACCCTCCTTCATTGTCACTGAGCTGACTGGAACTGTCTCGTGTGCCCAGCTAAGCTCAAAGCCAAGGTGTTTTTTTTATCGTGGTTTCTAAGTTCGTTAGTTTTGGTCATCATAGTTTAGTCATTTGGTAGTCATTATACGTAAGCCTACATATTTTATAATCATGGCAAGTTGTAGTACAAAAAGAAAAGTTTGGTCTATTCAAGAAAAAGTATGTGTCATTAGAGCATGTGAAAGGGGACTGAAAAAACCTGATATGTGCCGTGAGTTTAGATTATTGAATTCTACTGTACGCACACTTTTAAAAGTGTTTGGTTGGTACCTCTTTTATAACGTCAAAATTTGTTTGGCCCCTTTGATTACGCTACAATCAAGTTCAACTGTATCTACATATGGGCATCTACACCCAGATTAACTCAGATTAAGTTTTACACTATGGTGTAGCACATAATATAGGTCTATAGTGTCATCTATCAAAGAATGACTGCTTCCTTTCAAGATAAACTGAGTGTACAGGGTAAAATGCTTAGTCCATCAGCCTCTTCTTTCCCTTCTCTCTTAATTTAGAAGTTCATCATCTTGTTTCTAGTGGAGGCTTTGGTTGTCTCCACAAAGTAGTTTTCCATTTATGAGAGATTTTCTGACTTTAATATAGTCAGTTTAGTCCTCATTTCAGTGTAGAACCGATCATTATTATTTAGCTGACATAGCCATACTTTTGCAATACTTGTCTTAGCGTGTCATTCAATTTTACTTTCTCATATAGAGAAAGTATTTTAATAGTGAAAATTCTGAATTAGAGCTTGGTGTTTTATGTACATCCGAGCTCAATGAAAGTGGATGCTCAAATTTTGTTTCTCCTTACGTATATCAGTACCTGGGTCTACATCCAAAACTATTTGATGGATTTTGCTAAAACTTTATTAATGGCTGATTTGTGAATATTTCAAAATGTTTAGAAAATAGCTCTTATTTAAAATTAATATCTAGATAGTTTTTGATAAGACAAATAACCTTTTATTCTTGATTTTCGAGTTAAATAACAGTTATTGGTAGTTTATTGATTTTTTGAAAATTTAAAGTTTTTGGAAATCACTTTAGCTTTTCTGTTTGAATTGGAGTATCTGGGAAGTGATTTACATCATAAAAAATAATGCATTTTAAAAAAAATCTTTGTTAGAA
This sequence comes from Timema shepardi, assembly GCA_902151425.1. Classification (NCBI taxonomy): domain Eukaryota; kingdom Metazoa; phylum Arthropoda; class Insecta; order Phasmatodea; family Timematidae; genus Timema; species Timema shepardi. The sequence goes on along the minus strand of CABFVX010000209.1, from coordinate 56,394 downwards.
ATTGTTACTGATATTTAATTTTGAAAATCTGTGAATTTTTATGTCAAAAATGTATAGTTGAATAGTTTTTTTATATGGTTGTCAAAATAGTATTTGTTTTTCTGATGAAAACTTAATGGGGGAATTACTGATAATAGATTTTTGAAAATTTTGTCACAAGTTATAGTAGATTCGAACTTACATGAAAATTGTGTACAATTGTATCATACCATTTATTTGTTTTAAGATTTGTGTTTATGACGCTAATGATTACTTTTGTGTAGACACACTTTTTTACAAAATGTTAATAATTGTCAGTTATGTGCCATAAGTTTAACACACTCACATATATCTATATCTAAAACTGCTCTCAGGGTACGTATGACGACTACCTGGAGATGTTCATCCAGTTTGGCTACGTGTTCCTGTTCTCATCTGTGTTCCCAATAGCCGCGTTCTGGGCCGTCTTCAACAACATCCTGGAGGTGCGGGCGGACGCCTTCAAGCTGTGCCGAGTCTTCCAGAGGCCTTCAGCTAGGAGAGTCAAGGACACAGGCGCCTGGCAGGTCTAGAAACTATGTCAACTAACTCTTCCTCACACCACATTGAGGGCTTAGTATAACTTACAAGAAAACTAATAGTGGTGGTTTTGGTGGTGGGGGTGGTGGTGGTGGTCTTTCTTACTACCCGTTCGGGTTGTACGCATTTACACTAATGTGTAATGTTTGGGTGATTTTGAGATGAAATTGAGGACCTACAATTTAACGTGGGATCTGAACCACGGTGGAATCCTGGCATTCCACAAATGTACAAGTTGTGATTGATACACATACTGTCAGAGGTGGTCAATGGTTTTGCATTCAGATAAAGCTGTGCCGGGACCGAGGATTAAGCCCGGGACCCCCAGCACCGATGTCCGACACCTTACCCCTTGACTGCCAGCACACCCTAAATTTAAATAAACTAGTGTTTTTTTTTTTTCAAACTTGGTGAAAATTACCCTCAAGGTGTATTCTAACTCTTAACACACGTCTCTAAAAAATGATGTAACAATGAAGATTTCACACTCTTCCAAGTCAAAAGTGTCTTAATAGTAGGTGTCCCTTAAAATAATAACTTTGTAACATAAATAAAGTCAAACCTTATTTAAGGTTTGAGCCATATGGGATAAAATTAAAAGCTTTTAGTCCAACTCTAAATGTTCTATAATTGATAGATTTGTTTATTCTTTCCTAAGTGCCTTTAAGAGCAGCCTAGTAATCTTGTGATCATCAGTGGCGTATTATCTGGGAATGCTAGTCCTGCGCTGCATACCCTTAATGATATGGACTAGTTTTTTTGTTTAATTCAATGCTGTCTTTGTGAACTGTGTAAACACTAAAGTTTAGATTGTTAATAAATATACGTGTTATGAATTATTAATTTTAAAACTAATATTGGTTCATATTCCAAGAATAATGTGTTTTAAGTAATTCTTCTTCCAGAAGGTTCTACTTAGACCGATAGGAAACCCAGGGCTTGCTACTTGAAAAACGCAAGGCAAGCTAGGGAGGCTCTAAAGACCTTCCCTAAGGTCTAGGGGGTTGCAACACCTTCCTTTCCGCTCGCCCACAAGTCAGTGGCCAATGAGCTCACTTTTTACACCCCGGGTCATGCTGTTCATGTGATTGTGCCATTTATTGAAAAAAGATTCAAGATCACAATGTTTATTTACTAAGCTAATTTAGTGTAGTTTAAGTAAAATCACATAAAATATATATAAAATTAATTGTAAAATAATAGTTAGTATAAATAACAAGGTTTAAATTATACACTGATTAAATACATTGATTTATGTTTAGGTATGCTAGTCACATGTATTATCATGTAGTTGGCAAAAAATTTAACCATTCTTTCAAATTTAGGTATTTCAGCACGGTTAGAGTGAGGAAAAGGAGGAGGGGGCTAGAGGGTGATGAGGCTACTTTAACCGTAGTTGACGGTAATTCTTGTTTTTCTTTAGTAGAAAGGCTCGTGGATCTTTAATAGTGTTCTTTTAGTTTTTGTTTTACATTAATGACTTATTAGTCATTGTGATTTTATATAATTATACATCAAAGAATCCCAAAAGTCAGTAGTGTGATTTCACCATTTCAAGATTATTTAGAAGGAAAAGGTAAAATAAAATATATTTTCACATAATTTGCTTAATCATTGGCGCACCCAGCCATTTATTTTGGAGGGAGGCATTCAATCAAGGCTGTAGCAAGAATTACATTTTGTTGGTGAGAGCGGATTTTTTGTTTCACAGCCTCCTAAGCCCTGTAGGCCGAGAATATTTATAAATATTAAATGATTTTATAAATTATTTGTAGTATTTTTTATAGTAACTAAAATATTTAAATAATGTAAATGGAATCGAAGCTATTATTTATAGGTTTTTTCAATTGTTAATTTTGTGAGTAACGGAAGGCCTTTTGAATATTAGGCTTAAGTCTGAATCCTGGCCTTAAAATGTAGCATACACATTTGACACATCTTCAATGCTAAATAAGCGTATAGCCCGAACGAGTAGTAAAACGCGGTACTAAATATTATTATATTCATTGCTAAATATTTTAGTTATACTTAATATTATTTAAATTTCTATTAACAATATTTGTGGTATTGGGGGAAGAAGGGAAGGGTCAAATACCTTGTTTTCCTCTCTCCTCCTTGGGTGCAACACTGCTTACAGCGCGTGTAAATATCTTAGCAATAAACCAATGACGTAGCGATAGAGTATTAATAGTCCGAGATAATCTCTCCTATGTTATTCTGAGTTGCATCTAAATAGCTTCTGGAGCATAAATTCTCAAGTTAGGAGACTCATTTTTTTCCTATCAACATTGTGTGAGATAATCTAGGCTTTAAGAAATGGTTTTAATTGCAACGTGAGTTGGACAATCCGCCTGATTCCTTTTCCCCAAGATCTGATGGATGCTTGATCAATGTATCACTTCATTTTACTCTTATTGTGATTGTTTGCTTTGAGTATTGTGAACTGTGTGCTTATAATTACACTAGGCTAATTGAATAGGATCTATCTCTCTTATGCATTCAGAAATGTGCCTAGTGGTTTAGTGGTCATAGATTCTGGCTACGGACCCAGAGGTTCCGGGTTTGATTCCCGATGCGTCCAGATTATCTGAGAAGCTGTGGGTCTGGAACGGCCAGATTTAGCCTAGGGTGGATAAATAAGGGGCTACTCGAATAAAGTAGTAGTGGCTCCGGTATAGAAAGCCGAGCTTAATGGCTGGAGTCATCATTGTGCTGACCACATGATACCCTCTATCCGTAAGAGTTAGCACTAATTCGCCAAACAGTTTGGTAGCCACTCAGTAGGTATAGCCTGAATGTGGGCTGACACCATGGAGTTACTTTTATTACATTTTGAGTGGGTGGTAATCATCGCTATGGATGAATAAAAGAGATAATATGTGAGTGGGGTGAGGGGGGCTCAAAATTTCCTAAGATAGCATACAGTTAAAGTGAAATAATAAATGTTCGAGAACCATTGTTCTACATGGACACATCTTCAAATATATCCCCTGGAATAATTCCTTGACGTTCTTGGACAATGGTGATTGACGGTCCTTGGGCCCCAAATATCCGTTTCAACTTTTAGAGTACAGCATATCAATTTTTCTCAGAATACACCACTGGTGATCATCCAGGTTTAACATGGTCATGAAACTTGACTCACTTGCCAAGGAGTGGAGTGGAAGGAAACACAATTTAATGTATGTATTGTTTTGCAATTTTTAAAACAAAAAACTTTTTTGTCCAAAATAAATACAATATTGTTAAACTAGATTTGTTTGTTTAGAAGTTCTACATAAAATAATCTGGACAGTTCTTGAATATGTTTATTGGTCATCACAGAATTTGAATATTTAAAAAGCTTTTGTTCAAATAACACTATGCTCATGTCAGATATTTAAACAATGTTGTGTATAAAATTAAACTAAACATATCTAACAAAGAAATTTTTTTTATTTAAATTTACCAAAAAATAGGTTTTTTGTCATAAAAACTGCAAAGTTATGGACTTTAACTCTTGTTCCCTTCCACTCTAACTTAGAGTATTTACTTTGTTCTTGTTTACTAGAGGGCGTTCGAAGCGCTGGGTGCGCTGTCCATTGTGACCAACTGCGGTCTGCTGTGTATGTCCCCTCAGCTGAGAGGGCTAGCGCCTGATCTGTCCAACGTAGAGTGGGTACTACTAGTGGTGTGCCTCGAGCACGTGTTACTCGCCGTCAGACACGTGCTGCACGAGGCCATCCCCGACGTTCCCGGATGGGTGAGACTCGCCCTCGCCAAGATCGACTACCAGTCCAAACAAGCGCTCAAGCACGAGGTACCCTTTGTTTACTCTGAAAGCTTACAAGCCTACTTTGCATGGTTCCACTATGGGAAAGGCAATAATATTGTCCCACAGAATAGTCCACTAAGATGCAGTTCAATTTTCATAAGAAGGGCATTTTAAAATATAATTATTTTTATCAACAGATCCAGATTTTATCACAGCTCCAATTTGCACCGTTTCAAAATTCCTCTTCTGTTATGTTTCATGCAGTTGATATAATCTCATTAACCTTTTCTTGGTCGTCCTTTCAATATTTCTTTTTCCTCCAGCAGTGTCCATTCCAGTATTTTTCAAGGCCATATATGTTATGATCTTCTTTTTGTGTGTCCAAACCATGTGCGTTGTCTCTTCTCTGCGTGGTACAAACTTTTCTTCTCCATGCCCATCATTTACCTTATGTCTTTGTTTCTAATTATTTCTAATTTTAATCTAATACAGCTTCTTCTTATGTAGTCCATTTCTGTGGCCAATAATCTTTTTTCTATTTTCCTGACTCACATACCACAATTTTAATGCCTTTGTCAATACACAAACATATTTTGTGTCAGTAAACTTTGATAATATTTTGCTATAAAATTAGTGTTATTTCATAGGTATTGGTTAGAATATCAACCCTTTTTATGGCCACATGGTCTAAGGTGTCACTCTCGTAATAAATTATAAGGCTGATGTTGTGATCTTGGGATTATATCTGTGTTGGTTGTATTAAGGGTGGTTTTTCCTAAATACTTTCTCTCTCTCTCTTAACCCCCCCCCCCCCCC
>CABFVX010000209.1:0-51166 GCA_902151425.1 Timema shepardi | reverse complement strand
AAATGCTGATACACTTTCTTTAAATTCAACTTTCCTCATCCCTAACCAATTATCGTAACTAGTACATGGGCGTGTAACCCTAACGGGTAGTAAGACACAGTACTAAACAAAATACTTTTCTGGGTATCAGATGAGGCCCTTCATACGAAAATTTGACAAGACTGCTACCTTTCAAGATAACTGGAGTACACATTCAAAAGAGGGTCATTATGTTAGGCTAGGACTAAAGATGGAATATTTTTCACGTTTTTCATCTGAACAACTATCCAGCTACGGTACATAAAAGCCCATCTCACTGCCGATTAAACAGGGAATTAGATAAAAGTCTACGATCGAACCAGAAAATGTATCAGAGTTGTTTATGCGTTCTTAGCTTGACAAGAGTGAAATTGGGTTCAATTTTATAGGGTTTTTTTTAATTATTTTATAAAATTTATCTTTCTATTTTGTTATATTTCATAAAATATGGTAACACTGTTTTATTTGTCTCAAACCCTCTGTCTTCTAAAGTAGAACGTTTAACATCACACTAAGATATACGTCTGTTTCGAGCTGTATTACCTTCCCAGGCTAGGTGTTATTCGTTGGATTGGATGGGCTCATAAGTTGCGGATTTAGGGAACACGGGAAAAAGTCCAGGTTTTTGCAGTTTTTATAGTAGATATTTTTTGGGTCAAAATAAGTAGAATATTTCTTCAGTACAAACATTGAGTTTAATTTTCTTCATGGCGATATCACAAGTGGTTGAATATCATGAGCATAGCGGCATTAGCTGACAAACTTTCTAAATGAAGAGAAAAAGTTGTCATTACATTCCAGGACACCCTGGACAGATATTCAACAACTGTGGATGTCACCTATATGAAGAAAATTTATCTCTATGGTTGTAGTGAAGAATATTTTTGAATTATTTGGACCAAAAAATTGTTTTGCTATAAAAACTGCAAAAACACTGGCCTTTTCTCGAGTTACCAACATCCCCACCTTAAGTGGAACAAATGCACTCGAGAAAGTTTAAATTTTAAAGTTAAATTTTCATTTAATTCATCCTAAGAATGTTTTTAAAAAATCAGTGATTGCATAGTCAAAGATGTTACCCTCTAATGTATGGGGTTTGAATCCCAAGCACATATATACTGTGGGTAGTTTGATCTAAATAGTTTATCACTCTTCTTCCATGCAAGTGTTGGTGTATTTTAATTGAATCCTTATTGCTTCCTAGCCAGAGCGGGTAGTAGGACGTGTAGCACAAAAAATTACTGTAATTACAATAAAACAATAACAACGATTTCAATTTTCTTCTTATACTCATATTGACTACAGCGTATGGTGGTTGAATGCAATAGTCTCACAATCGTTGGGGTTTCTATGTCTTATGGAGAAGAGATATGTCCATACTTTTTATAATAAAATCCCTTACGAATATATCCCCTTCTATTATAATTCAAGCATCTAAATATTTTGCTGGAAAACTTGCATCTATAACAAGGACCAGGGATTAACTCAATAATGAATAGTCATGCTTTCATTTTAACTTGAAAAAATCCGTTAGAACTCCATTGAAGAGATAATTTTGTTCTCCCACATGTAAGCATGATCATAATCATCCGCAGAGATGGGTGATTAGTCTAAGGCGTTAAATTCACAATGCCACTCTTTGTTTTCTTCTTCGTTTACAGGTAATACGGAGTTCAGAACCCCAGCAATGTGTAGCAAGGGTTTGTTTCTAAATTTTTACTCTAACTTAATTTTTCCCTGGGTTTTTTTCACACTATAGTGCAGGGGTGGGCAACATATTTTTCCAAAGTAGCCACGGGTGTGGCGAATGAGAAATGAACTTACCACACTATGTAAGAAATGATAAAACGGCTTTGCTCAATTGAATATTTAAAACAACACAAACTATTTGTACATGTTTATTCAAAACATATACACATTTTACCACTCAGCTACAACTTCAAATGAAAATGATGAAAACAGTTCAAATTGAAAATGTAATATAATTAAATGTAAAATTTGACAATCCTTCTGTCTAACAAGCTGCGGAAACATTGGAATAATATATGAACTCGGTGAATTTGTGGAATTCTTCCAATGGTATGCAGGAAATAAATATCAAGTTATAGCCAACACACGCTAAAAAGGAAAAGTTTGTTTTACTTCCTTGGCAGGCAAACACAACACTTACATGAAAATGTTGCCATTTGTAGTGATTGGTGGCAGGCTTGCCCACCCCGGTGCTAATTAATGCTTGTGTGTTTCCTGCTAGTTGCTTTAATTATCTCCACCCCTTTAATTGATCGGCAATAAAACGCGTGTTAAAAGTACTAATTATAAAAATAATGTCAAGTGTACCTACCCTATAAAAACTTTGTTCCCTTGTCACTAATGATGAGAGGGAGGAAAGGGGGGGGGCAGCTTTAAATATCCTGATATGTTACAATGTTATCTTTAGTAAATTTTCCCAGCATCGTCTTGTCCATTAATTGTTTTTTCTTCGTCCTTATTATGTATCTTTCAAGTGTCCAAATAATTCTCCTTTATTTATTTTCTTGGTTTTAAGTTTTTAACTTTAATAATGGTTCTAATGATATATTTTGTCTTGGCATGTCTTTAAACAATAATATTGTCGAGTGTAAACTAAAGCATCATTCTTTGCCTACAATAAACATTTATACCCAAGTAATTAGATCATGTGTCAATTTTTTCTAGCAATGTTTCCACACACCTCTAAAACAAGGATGAACAGGAGAGTAAAGAGAATTTGTTGCTTCTATAAAAAAAAACAGGGAAAGCACGAATAATTTTACAAATAAATAGTTGGAAATTGGCTTAGAAGTGAACGATAAGAAGACTAAGTACATGATCACACAGAGAACACAGCTTGAGAAATAATATATAAAGTAGTCATTTCACCTGTGGTCATAGGAAGGAGGATTATGGGGTTAAAACCCTCTCCTCCCTCCCCCTTTCCCGAAATTTTTCAAAGTTTTTTAATATGAAGCTTAATGATGGCCTTATATCAAACTTCAAATAACTCTCAGAGGCATTCACTTTTTCAAAGGTTTGCCAATGAAGTGCTACCTCAATTAGCTTATAGAGGCATTTAATTTTCAAAACATTTCCAGTTGAATATCATTCTATATGGCTACTAGAGGCATCCAATTTTTTTAAAGAAATGCCCGTAGGGGTCCACTCCAAATAATTTCTATATGCATACATTTAAAAAAAAATCCAAACAAAGATCACACTAAATAGTTTATAAAGGCATCTAATTTTTCTAATAATCAGGTGGAATAATATGAAGCTTAATGATGGCCTTATATCAAACTTCAAATAGCTTTTAGAGGCATTTAAATTATTTTTCTAAAAGAAAAATCTGGTGAGAACTTCTTATGTTAGCTTTTAAAAATATCAAAATTTTCAACAATTTCCCTGAAGATTACTACTCCAAATAGCCTCTAAGAGTATCCAAATTCAAAACATTCAAAATAGATATTAAAATATTATGATTTTTAAAAATTCTCAAAATTATGACCACAACAAATAGCTTCTAGCTACTTCCAATTTTTTAACATTAACTGAGTGAGAGATGGGCAGAAGAAACTGCCTCAAAAACCTTTTTTTATCACTACTCCCTCCCCTCCCCTCTTATCTCGATAAAGTTTCACCACTATTATATAAAATAACGATTTTTTTTCCTTAGGGTTTAATATAATGTCTTAACATCATATCATAAACTTACCATTTTGAATCCCCCTCTCCACCCTCCAAATAAAATTCACCCAGGACCCATGGACTTTCTTATCTATTATTGGGAAACATGGTATTTTACCTTATGGGAAGATAATACTTTTCACCAGACAGTGTTAAGGTAGTCAAATATCACAGGCTATGCTGGGCAGGACATTAACGGCAAATGTTAGAAACTAGAAACATTTTTGGGATATTGACTGGCAAACATAATGGTAAGAAATCAGTGGGAAAACATATACGCAAATGGGAGGAGAAAATTAGAATTAATCTTGAAGGTATATGGTGTAGTGAGGTGAATATTATAGAACTGGTTCGGGCTAGGGATGGGTGGTGTACTTTTATAAGTGCGACAATGAACTTTCCAGCTCCTAATGCCATAGAATAAATACAAAAGTAAAAAATAAATAGTGGTACTATTTGTGAATCTGACACTCAGTGAAAGCTTTAAATAGTAGGTATTTGTATTTTAGAACACAGTTCTTATCCACTCTTTATAGCCCTAACATATTGGGTTTCATAAAGATTGAATATATTTCCCCATCAACCTCAAATTCGCCCGTTAAACACCAATTGTATGACTTCACACTAGTAAATATTACAAATTAAATGTTATACCTCTTTACGTCAACATAAGCGGTCTTCAAAATTATGAATTCCTTTAGGAGACCCCCAGAAAATACAGAGAGTTATGTACTAATAAAATAGGGGAAACCCTCTTGACCTACCCAAATAAATTCTGACACATCCTTAGGTAGATCTATATGAAAAATATTCACATACTGAAACTAATGCACACTCTGCCTGATCTAAATTTAATGCAACATTGTGTGTTTATTACAGAGAATGATAAGAAAACGCAAAGCTTTTCAACGAAGAAGTAAGACTGTTCATGGACCACACAAGAATTCTGGTCTTTGACATCATTTTCACGACCTAGATGAGAACTCGGGACCTGTCGAGAGATTCCATATGGATTAAAGAAGGCCAAAGATTATCAATTAAGGCCCTGTCAGTGCCATATTGTACATAACTAATGTTGAGATTGTTTACATACTTTTTCTACAAAGTGTTATATTTTTTTTGTCCAGCGAGTTTTATATGAAAAAATATATTGTGAACGCACATTACCTTGTTAAATAGTAAAAGTGTAATGACTTTTTGTGTGAAATTGTATTTTTTAAATATTTATTGTGGAGTGTTTTATAACCACTGTTTGTGAACCTTTATACCAAAGAAAAATTCTACAATGGATAAAACGTTTAATATTTGGTGTTTTATTTATTTAACTATAATTTTAGTGTTTGGTACTTTAAATCTAGTCACAATAATACATTGAACTCATGCTGAGAATAGCGATCAACTTAATGTTCACTTAAGAGCCCGTTTCAAAGCGCTGTATTTGCTGGTTTGCATGAACAACTTACGTAGCCATACAGCCTCGTAAATACATTGCAGGAACAAGGGACTTGTTTTGTTTTGTAAGGGAAGGGTGTAAATTGAGACGTGTTTCTAACTTTTTTTTTACTTACTTTATTTTTTATCATTTGTGAAAATATGCTAAAATTGACTATTTTTGACACAGCCTAAAAATTGTATTAACACAGCGTTTTGATTTTTTATAAAAGGAGTTCTAACTTTTAAATTCTTTAAGACAAATTAACTATAAAAATATTTTTAATCCAAAGCTTAATAAATAGAGTAATTTGTTATCTACTTAGAGGCTGTACCGTTAAAATCTCGCCCCTTGTTACTAGAGCTATTTCTGGACGGAACACTGAACTTTAAAGGGGTGTAACCAAGAGTTGGTTAGGCCACTTCCATCTGTTACCTCACTCCGGCTGACACACAAGACATTCTCACACCACTCATCACTAAACAAAACAAGTCCAAACCAAAGGGTGTCTAATTCATTAATGAATTATGTACTCTTCAATAAACTAGATATTGATTATTGTTTATAATAGTTTTTCAAACCAAAATTGACGTGAAACTGTACTACCATTCACTTATATAAAGTATGGTTGCTAAGTATAGAAGAAGAAAAAAATAAAGATCGACACCCACTTCAGTGGTTGAACGGTCTAGGGCGTCACTCTCATGTTAGATTGGCCTGCTACTAACGGAGAAATAAGGGTTCGAATCCCAGTCGTGTCTATTGAGGGTGGATTTTTCTTTAAAAAATATCCCGCTCTCTCTCCACGCAAATGCAGGTAGACTACCAATAAAATTATTCCTTTCTCATCCCTACCCCATTAGAGTAATTATCATCTATGTGTACAACCTGAACAGGTAGTCAGACGCAGTGGAAAAAAAATTAAGGATTTAACCAACCATGCTTAAAAATATTAGACTTAGTAAATCCCTAATGCTGCTTGAGCTCCGGTACATAAAAGGATTGATTAGATCAAATAATCGGTCATACTTTGCGTGTACAAACCTTACCAATTTAGTATTCTGGACACAATATTTAGCCATGTTATAGATTTTATTTTTGTAAGAATCTGAGTGTGCTGTGTATCTGTTATTAGACTTAACAAGCTTGTGTGACTGTTCTTCACACGGGAGATCCTTAAGAAGCTTTATTTTTAATTATAATTATAATATTAATTATAATTAGTTTTGAAATTGTGGATTACACCCTCCCCCATTTCGCTGACTCCAACTTTGAGATTTAAGTTTTTAGAACATATTTGAATATCTAGAGTAGTACTTCTACATCTTATAACGATATAGAGAGGGGGAGAGAGAATCTAGAGATACCACCAGGACGTGCAGAGAGAGACAGACCGGTAACCATGCCCTCAAGAGAGGACTAGTCATCTCTTTGCAACCACCAGACACGGCCGTCTTGCAAACAGATGAGAAATCAGCACTGAGACTAGCCTTAGCTCTTAAGGCAAAGACAGGACAGTTACCAGCCGGCAGGGACAAACGTCAGGCCCAGTTCCTGCTAGCATTGGCTGCGAGCTATCCAGAACTACCAGATACAGCTCGACAGGTTCTGATCCATCGGATTAATATCTTCTACATCGTGCTGACCCGATGTTGGCAAACGGCGATTGTTGCAGAAGGCAGAGACCAAGGCCCGGCTTTACACCCGCCAAACTTCGTCCCACCCACCAGCACCAAGGTCATACAGCTCCCAGCCCTTGAGAGGAGATGGTGGTGGGTAAAGCAGTACACTCCAAAGGCGTGGAAGTCTCCGTCGAGGGCGCTGATGATCGCAAGGAATAACCTATTCTTAATTGTATTATTGTTATCATGTTCTCATGTATTTGCTGATGTTTCTTAAATAAAGGTTAGCTACCGGTCGCCTCTCCTGTCTCCGACTGGTCCCGACCTCTCCTCTCCTCACGCTTATATAGTCTTCACCGAGAGAGAGACGCGGGAAGAAAGGGAAGGCCGAGAGGCAGTGAAGCGAGAATTTTCAAGAAGTTTTTCAGTTTTTCAATCATTAAATCAACATCCAAATTGTTAAATATATCGAAGCATCAACATATCCAGATGGTCCTGAATCAGTTTACAAAAAGTTCATTCATAAGAGGTACTTGTGACAGAAGTTACGCTAAAGTCATTGGTAACCTTGATAAATTGGGAAAATCCATCTTCCACACAAATGGTCTGAAACCAGTCCTGAAAGTGAAAGGTTGTTAGAAAGTGTACTAAAATACGCATGTTTTTAAGCCCTTATTTATCCTCTAATTCCTTAAAACAAATAATAAAACTTGATAAAACTGAAATCAGCTACGTCAATGTCAAATTTAAACATATGACTTCGGTTGTAACTTTTTTTAATCATTCGATAGTACCTTGATAAGGAATTAACACAATTACACGAATTTAATTTTTCTTTGTTTCTAAAAAGTATTTGTTTTCCTAGCTGTCATCATAGCATCGAAATACTGATCTTTGTTTAACTAGGATTTTTAATTAATTTCCTCAAATGTCTTTAAAGTTTTGCTGTAAGTCTCATCGAAGAAAGTATCATCAAACGCTGTGCTCTATAAATGTTCATAGCAGTCTAGAGATTCGATTGAGAATGTTAAAATTCTTTGATGATCCTGAGCAATGATGAAGGAACCTTATTTGTGTAGGGGTGGGGACAAGCAAAAAATATATATATATTGGGGGCACTTGACTTCATATTCTTCTCAGATAAATGTTTGAAAATTGGATGTCCCTAAAAGCTATTTGGAGTGGTCCTAATTACAATTTTTGAAAATCAAATGCCTTTATTAACTATTTTGAGTAGTTCTCATATTGAATTTTTTTAAAATCAGAATTCTTTAAAATCTATTTAAAGTTGTCCTCCCCTGGAAATATTTGATATTTGGATGTCCCTTGAAACTATTTAGAGTGATCTTGACCATGTATTTTTTCGACACCTAGATGCATCTATAAGATTTTAAAGTGGTTTTCTTCAACAGTTTTTAAAAAAATATTCTTTGTATTTATATCCCATTTGGAATTATACTCACTTTGACATTGTTTAAATTGAATACTTTTAGAAGCTATTTGTATTTGTTATTGCCTGATTTTTTTTTAAATTATTTGCATCTAAAATCTTCTTACACCCATCCTAGAAAATTTTTCAAATTCTATACCTCTAGAAACTATTTAGAGTGGTCCTCTACCTGGAACATTTTTAGGAAAAATTGAAAACCCTTAGAAGCTCTTTGTTGTTTGATGCAAGTTTTTCAGCTCCAATTTCGAGAATATCAGAAGGCATGAAATATATATAATTTATTCCAGAAGAGTCAATAACTTCCCCTACACCCCATTCCCCGCTTTCAGTATTACTATTTTGTAGAGGTCCTTACCTATACTTTCAGAAATTATATTCTTTTAAAAGCTCTTTAGAATAGTCCTTTCTCCAATTTTTTATTTTATTTTTGATTCTCCTAGAAGCTATTTGAAGTATTTCTCCTCCCGCAAATTTTTAAAATTTTGATACCTCTAGAGTCTAAAAGCCAATTTAAATTTCCTAAAAGCTGTTTACAGGGGTCTTCCCCCTGAAATCTGTTTAAATTTTGTTGTTTCTAGTTGTTATTTAAATTGCCCCTCACCTGAATTTTTCTCAAAAATGATATGCCTTTAAAATCTATTTGAAGTGGTCTTCGCTTGGCAATATTTTGAAAATTGGATCTGTTTAGAAGTTTTTTGAAATGGCCCTCTTCTGGATTTTTTTAGTAGATGCCTCTAGAAGATGTTTGAAGTGATCTTCTACTGGCTAATTTTTTAAATTTAAAGGCTTTCGAAAACTATTAGTAGTGCTTATCGCAAGAAAATTATTCAAAATTACAACAATCTAAAACTTATCTGGAGTTGCCCTTGCCTAGCTTTATTTATTTATTTAGATGACCCTAGAAGCTATTTATAGTGCTCCTTGACTGATTTTTTTCTTACAGTTACACGATTCTAGAAGTTATCTGGAATGGTCTTCTCCAGTTAATTTTTAAAAATTTAATGTAGCTAGAAATCAATTGGAATTTTATTTAAGACAATCTTTTTGCTCTGTATTCAATATCCTCGGAGTGTTTGAAATTAATCTAGGAGAGCGTAAATTCTTTCCAGGGGGCTAATTCGTACCATGGGCAGTGCCTCCCTTACCCGTCGGTTCCACTGCCACTGACCCAGAGTATTTTCATAAGAATATATTTCCAATAAGTTTTTATTTATGGAAGCTATTTAGAGTAGTCCACTCACGGATTTTTTTTAAATTTAATATCTTAATATTTTATTATGAGTGATCAAATCAAAAGCCTCTATAAGACATTTAGAGCTATTTTTAAATTACAATAATAATTATATGCATCCTTCTCACACTAAGTAATTATTTCTTACATTTATGTATGTATGTGTGAGTGCCTGCCTCATTGAACACAATATTTGAAGTAACAAAAGGGGGGCCTACCTGGGCCCTTCTGTGGACACGCCTATGGGGGGGGAAATGAAAGTTTTAAAATGTCTTGGTAATTGTAGAAGTGTGACTAAACTAACCAAGAAGTTTGTAGTTGCAAAAGCCACAGTAACAGGAAAAAAAATCATTCAAAAATATAATTGCTTTGTTCCTCAACATTTATTTAATCTCTGAAAAGTCGTCGAACATTGAAAGAGTAATTGTTTGCCAAGCTTGATGGGGCACTTTTTTTGTGGCTAGCTCAAGAAAGGGGGAAAGGAATCCCAAAAAATCAGATTATCCGAAACTTAGGACAACCAGAGTTTTAATCTCTTTGGTTGAAGTCATTCAAAGTGTATTTAGGTTTGGCCTATGATGTTTATGTTAGATTAAGTTTAGTTAAGTTCACTAATATAAAATAAATGGATTGAAAGAATCTTTTTCTATGAATAAAATATAAATAAATAAAAGCTAAGCAACGAGTTCCTTGGAAATTATTAAAAACAGATGTTTACACACTCTAGTAAAAGGTACAAATATATTTTAATATATATGGCAAACTATTTATATCAACATTCAATATTTTATTATCTCTAAAAACAATAAAACATTATATACAGTAATTATGTTGACAATTTAAACCTAAAAACATACAAATGTATATGATAATGTAAGTGTGCTGGATGAAAGACCCTAAAATTATTTATATTTAAAAAAATATTTAGATCTTCTTATTTATTATGTAAAAACATAACCAATATACATACGTTGTGTTTTTATTCAATTCCAATATAGCTATTTTTAACTAAATATTTAAGGTTATTTTAGAAAAATGAAAATTTTCAAAATTTGTCATACGTAAACGAACTTTAAATGAGTTTATTTTAGAAAAATCAACATACAATATTATCTATATTATAACATATACCAACTAAAAATATCAGTAAGATCATTTTGAAAAACAAATAAATTTTGGAAATAAATTTCTCAGCAACTTAGGACCTATCTTTAAATGCTTACTTTTTTTTAGAAAATCAATCAAGCTGAATTACTTATCACGCAAAAAACTACTCTGATTCTCATTTTAAAACAAATCATGTGTGTCATTTAAAAAAAATTACAGTGCTATTTGTCGTATCAAACTATTCTATTATCCTTTTTAAACACATTTGTTGGATCCTTTTTTGAAATTTTTCAAGTTTTCTAAATTATTAATATGTAAGCCATCCCTTACCGTCACCATGATTACGGTTGCCATGGAGACGGTTGCCATGGTGTCGGTAGCCATGGCGGCGGTTGCCATGGAGACGGTTGTCATGGAGATGGTTGCCATGGAAACGGTTGTCATGGAGGTGGTTGTCATGGAGACGGTTGTCATGGTGACGGTTGCCATGGTGACGGTTGCCATGGTGACGGTTGCCATGGTGACGGTTGCCATGGTGACGGTAGCCATGGCGACGGTTTTCATGGAGATCTGTTGCCCTGGAGACGGTTGCCATGGAGACGGTTTTCATGGAGATGGTTGCCCTGGAGACGGTTGCCATGGAGACGGTTGTCATGGAGATGGTTGCCATGGTGATGGTGGTCATGGCGACGGTTGCCATGGAGATGGTTGCCATGGAGACGGTTGCTATGGCATTGAATTTCTCGCGAGTGTAAATGATATTCTTATAATCATGCTCTACTTCGACATTAACCCTTTAGTCACACTTATTTAGCATCGTCTAAAATAAAAGTACATTGAAGCAGGAATATTTGGTGCATGCTCCCGGCTGTAGTTCGAATGATTTTATGAAACTGCCATTTGGTATATGTTGATAACACATGAGTGGAGGTTGATTAGGGTGATGTTTCTTTGCTTCAATGATAAGCATTTCCATAAAGTTTAAGTTTTTTTATATCATCTGATCTATGAACGTTGCGAGTACGGAATTTAAGTATAGCGACGCAGATTTGTGGGAAATCAATTATAATATCAAAGTTGGTCTACGGGACCTGGTAACTTTATTAGATATGCCAAACTAATATCGATGTCCCAGGTCATATCTTTCCAAAAAACGAATCTAAAATATTAGTGGTAAGTTATTAGAGAAATACAAAGTACTCATAATACACATGGTACTTCTTAAAACTAGTTTGTAATAGTAGTGAAGAAAAGTATCTACACATCATTAATTAATATTCCAAAATGTTACTGGGTATCTCATATACACTTTGCTTCTGAGGAGGCTATTCCACTCTTCCTCCACGTAAATTCGGCTACTCTTATTCTAAAATCCAACCTTCCTCCTCTTTAGCGCATTAGCATAATACGTACATATGATTATATCCCAAATGGGTAGTAGGACGCGATGATACAAAAAAAAGGATGACCTCACCACTGGACTACAACACTGGACACTGGATTACGCTACTTTATCTTGGTACTATACAGACGCATAGCATGTCATTAATTAAAAATCACAAAAAAGAAAAAACTAACTAGTTTTCTAAGCATGTTATACAGCTATTTCTTTAACTTTTTGTGTTTACATATAAAACTTGGATGTTTTATCAATATCCATTATCTTTTTGTAAAGTTACATCTAAAATTTATAGCTCTTTGTAATGAAATAATTTACATTATTGAGTTGTCAATAGCAGTTAGTAGAAATAAACATACAGTTTCCTTGGATATTTGAAAGTTTATTATCTTGATGTAGGTCGACATTAACACGCACGTACATGCACACGCAGATGTATATACATACATTACTCGACAAAAATGCACTTTCTAGTAGTTATTTTAAAATAAGAATGATAAACTCTCCGAAGAGGGGTGATAAACTCAATTCATTTATCTGTAAGTTCTGTGTGAGGTATAGGACGTTTTATTTGTCAATTACTGTAATAATAATATTTAGCACCGCGTCTTACTACCCGTTCGGATTATACGCTTCTAATTACTGTAACTTGTTTAAAATTCACTTTCTAAATACAACACACATTTTGTTATCAGCTACGGCTTGACCCTAGTGTGGTGGATACAACACGTCCCATCAACGAGTCGATCTAGGTGGAAAGGATGAATTGGGTGGCTTAGAGGAAATTCACATTAGTTTGGAAAGAGGTTGAGAAAACCACAGTGGTCTTTGTAACTAATTGCGAGTCTATCATTTTCCTACCGAACCAAAAAGTGTTGTTTGGAAATTTAAATCCCCCCACTACTACTCCCAACCTTATTCTCTGACCCCTGTTTTGAAATTAAAAGTTCCTGACGCTTCTGGTTATTTGATGTTGTCCTTATACCTGTAATTAAATATTTCCCTTTTATACCACAAGGTAAATATTATATAATTTTAATTTTGAAATTTTTGGAGATGACGCCCAGCTTCCTATTTTCCTATTTTTCATTTTAAAATTTAGTTTGTTTTAATAATGTTTTAGGTTTATCTTATAACAGGTTAACAAATTTAAATCTCTGCCCAGAATGAGAAATAGCTTTTATATAGATTTTAGAAATCCCCTCCAAATCTTTCACTAACCCCAAATTATAAAGTTAAAATTAAAATATATACTATTTGGGTATTTGGCACTAAATTCCTGACAATTCTTTATCATCGCAACTAAAAGCTTGGTTTTCTGTTCACACACACCCCCTCCCCCCTCTTCATATTTCCCAGAGTTCCAATTTAAACTTATCAGATTTTATGATACGGTACAGCTATATTTCTGCTGAATGTTGTAATATACCACACTGGTAAGTAGTTATTATTATTATTATTATTATTATTATTATTATTATTATCACCGCGTCTTACTACCCATTTGGGCTATACGCACTTACGCTAATGTGTAATCGTATGTAGATTGTGAGATGAAATGGAAGAACTACAGTATAACATGTGATTCGAACCATGGTGGAGGCCTGGCATTCCACAAATTCACAAGTTGTGTTTAATACGCGTCTTTTTGAAGATGAAGGAAGGGTTTGGCAATCAGATAATTCTGTGCCGTGATCGAGGATTGAACCCCAGACCCTCAGCACAGAAGTCTGACACCTTGCCCCTATACCACCCAGCCACCTGGTAAGTAATTGTCTCAATTAGTTTTTTAAATGTTGAATCCACCTTCTCCCATTTTGGTAACTCCAACTTTGAAATTTAAGTGTTTAGAACCTATTTGAATATCTAGAGTAGTACTTCTACATAGATGCCAAATTTTATTGTTCTACCTCACTTAAAGTGATTTGTATATTTATAGCCCCCATACCCCAATCTTCTGGAGAAATATTTTTTGTTTTCTCGTATATAAACTTTTCTAGCATGGGGTAAAAAGATCAAAAAATATGAAAATTGTAAAAAATTATAGCTTATCAATTTGTTTTTAAAATATGGTTAGAAAGAGTAAGTGAAACAGATCAAAGGTGTAAAACTGTTTAAAAGGGTAAAAAGTGTGGACAGGGCAATAAACCAAAAAGTACAAAGGGGAAAAGAGGATTTTATTTTAAGATAGAAAGGTAAAAAAATTGTAAAAAGTGCAAAAGGGACAGAAAGAGTATAAAGTGTAAAAAGTAGATCTAATCAAAAATATTAGAATTGTATACCCCTTTTATCCCATTCACCCCCTTTTCCTCCGTTTACTTTTTTGCACTAAATGTGATGTCTGCCCTTTTAGTTCTTTTTATTATTTTTACACTTTTGGAACCTTTTTGAATTTTTACAGTTTTTGCCTCTTTGGCACTTTAACCCCTTTTAACCCGTTTAATCCTTTTGCCTTTTTTTGCCTTTTTGGCACATTTTTATTTTTTATCTTTTTGCCCTTTTGTTATTTTCACGCTTTTATTTACCCCTCTTGTCCTATCTACCTTTTTAGGTTTTTTTTGCAATTTTGGCCCTTTTCACTCTTTTTGAGCATTTGCCCTTTTTTCCTTATTGCCACTTTTTAAATCTTTAACTTTTATATCCTATTTGATAATAAATTATTGAATTTTTACCTTTTTTATCCTTTTGGCACTTTTACCGTTTATATCCCTTTAGCGCTTTTATCCTTTTAAGAATTCTTTTAATTTTTGAAGTTTTCCCTTTTTCTCTTAGAGACTTTTTAATTCTTTTATTCTTGTTAATACTTTAACACTTTTTATTCACCCTTTTCATCCTTTTTGATTAGATTAACTTTTCATCCTTTTGGCACTTATTACACCTTTATACATAAAGTTTTTCAGTTTTTCAGTCATTAGATCAACTTCCAAATTGTTAAATAAATCGAAGCATCAACTTATCCAGGTGGTCGTCCTGAATAATTGTGTTTTATTCTTGGCCTGAATCAGTTTTTTAAAAAAAGCTCATTAACAAGCGGAACTTGTAATAGGTTTCAGGCTAAACTCTTTGGTAGCCTTGATAAAAAAATTGCGAAAATCCATTTTCCCCACCAATGGTCTGAAACCAGTCCTAAAAGTGAAATGTTGTTAGAAAGTATACTAAAATAGCCATTTTTTTTAAAAAAAAACAAGCAAATCGAATTACTTATCACGCAAAAATCTACACTGATTCTTATTTTAAACCAAATCATCTGAGCAATTTTTAAAAGATTGCAAGGTTATATATCGTTTCAAAACATCCCGACACCTATTTTAAGCACGATTGTCAGATCCCATTTTTAATTTTTTTTTTTATTTTTAAAAATTAGTAATCTTTAATCTATCCTTAATTTGGGGGCTAAAGGCCAAATAAAAATTGATTGAAATCCATCAAACTTTTAGTTTGGACAGACAGACAGACAGAATTATAAAATCCGCTTTTTTTGGTATGGAATCACATAAAACATAGATTCAGAATAATCTCTAAGCTAAAAATGTTAATGATCATTTGATCACAATAATGTTTTTATTTTTAATAAAGTAAAAAGCCACTGCGTTTTACTACAGTTCAGGATTAGGGAAGATTCAAGTAAAATTATTCTGGAAATATTAAGGTATTTGCGTGTAAGAAGAGTGGGAAACCATTGAGGGAAAATACCCTCATACACCCAAATGATATTTGAACCCCAACATACCCAGAACCATAAAACCAGACTAAATGATCTTGACACGTGTACACAGATGCGCATTTACATGAATGGGGTTGCATCTCTCTTCAAAATAAATGGTACGGAACTCCGCACGGACTTTCTCACTCTATTGTTTAAAAATGGAGATATTTACTCAAAACTCGTAATATATATGAAATGAAATAATATACAGTAGCAAACCCAAACATAAATTGCACCATACTTATGTAAAACTTTTTTGAGTCCCAGTTTTAAATTTATAGTATTGATTTTAAAGAATCAATATCCTCATTTGTATGTTTGGACCGATAAAAAGATCAATATTGGGTCCTCAAGGGTCAACAGTTCGTATTAAAATTTCGCTTCCGGTTAAAATTTTCGACATTTTATTGGGTGTTGCACATCTTTATGTCATCATATTGCTATAAAATTTCTCATTTATAATCTTTTGAACCGTTAAAAAAATGTAAACATTGACTATTGAGTCTAAAATGGAGATAATTGTTTTACAATCATTTCTCCTAAAATCTTTAAGGAAAAACAACATAAATATTTTGAGAGACTTACTTATATTTAATTACTCTGTGGCATTGGAGAATTATTGCGTTAAAACTTGAGTAGTATCTCTTTACAGCTAAAGTTCACCAAATTGTATTAATATATTTGCCAATGTCTCAGAAACTGTTGGTTTTATAAATATATCTTTCATTTAAAAGTTTTTTTATTTTTAATAATACAACAAATATGCATTAAATTATTTAGTATCTCAAATAGTTGCGGATATACTCAAATTTCAGCTTCTGTGAAGTACCCTAAAAATCATTTTCATGAAAAAATGAAAATAGCAATTTTATTTATAATCTTAATCAACATCTAGATACGAATTTTAATCAAAATCGTTAGAGCCAATTTTGAGAAAATCTATTTTTTTTCTTTTCGCGCCCTTTATTAAACTACCGTACTTTAAATTTTAATTTTAAACAGACACACAGCCACACAAATAGATGGCATTGCAAAGACCACTTTTTGGTGTTCGGGAGGTCATGAGACGTCGAGATTCATAAAAATCTTGAGTTCGATTTTTTTGATGGCCACAATACTTTCCCTACGTGCCTGTAAGATAGCTAGAAAGTAGAAACAAATAGAAAGCCATTCTAGTGCACTCAAGTAGGACTATAATTTGGATGAACATTGAGATAGATTTCCTTATTAATAAATTAACATAGATGAAAAAAGAACATCGTCTGAAAACATCGATGTTATAAAACCAAAACCATCGGTAATATTTTCCAAACTAATTGAAACTGTAACTGAAGTACATTTGTAAAAGATTGTATAAGAAACTAATAATAACAAATTACTATTTTTTAAACAAACACATAAACATATCTCTGTCTCGGACATTGCTACAAAACATTGATGGCTGAAAATAATTTATGAGGAAAACATCGAGCCTTCAACATTTATATTCAATATATATCCCTGCTGGACTGGACTATAAGCATGTCCCGTTTCCCGTGTCAGGTTGATCCCACCAATTGATATCACTGTAACTGAGCTGACTCTTTAGGTAAAAGGCTACACTAGTTAATGTAGTAATAAAACTGTTGATCGAATTTACCATTTTTATGAGTAGTTTTTCTTAGCCCCGCATCTACTACCCATACGGGCTATGCACCTATGTATACCTACTAAATTACCCTAATGTGTGGGCGGGAAAGTGGAAAATAATTTAGGATAAACCACTCTCAGTACACCCGACCGGAATCGAGGTTAACCTCGCCGCCTTGACAGTCTAATATATTGCGAGAGTGACGCCTTAAACCATGCTGCCAATGAAGTGAGTATTAATAACTAAAAGTATTTTCAAATATTCTCAATTCTTGTAAAATGTGTTCGATAGTTAAAACCTTAAAGTAAAAGATAAATAATTAAATTAAAATTTTGTTAAATGTGTTAGGTACCTACCAAAAATAATAAACTGCAACATTTAAACTATTAGCATCCAGAGTTGTCTTAACATTGGAAGTTGGAACTCAAGAAGCTTATCTGCACTTGAGATCAAGATATTCCTGTCTTTTCTTCCTTTACTTTGGGAGATAGTTACTCATAAATACCTGGCTGGCTGGCTGTCTGGCTACCTTCCTCACTTCACTTGGAATGATTGACACTCAAGGACCCCCACATAAACCCTCTTACTCCTTCCCTAACAGTTTACAGAACTTAGGTTTAGGCTCCACTCCCCGAGATGATAATTTTTTCTTCGAAGCCTTCAACTTTGAGTTCATCTTGTCATGAAATGGGGTCTTAAGGTGCGGCAAAAGGGAGCGCGAGTATTCTTACAGTTTTTGTAGAATATACATTTTTTTGTTAAAATAAATCAAATATGTCTCCAGTAGCAACGTAGAATTTAATTTTATGCACATGTTGATATCAACATATCTTAAATATCTGTCAAGGGTGTCCTAGAATGTTGTCAAAACTTTTTAAATAAACAGAAAAAGTTTTGATATAATTCTAGGACACCCTTGACAGATATTTAAGATCTGTTGATACTGGCATGTGCAGAAAACTAAACTCTATGTTGCTACTGCAGAAAAATTTGATTTATTTTGGCCAAAAAATTTCAATTCTGTAAAAACTGTAACATTACTCGCGCTCCCTTCTGCCGCACCTTAAGGTAAAGAGATTACAACTGATTTCATTGCTGATAGAACGGCATGCTTACTACTGAGCAACAGCGTTGTCATTCTTTTGTTTTCCGTGATAAGTCTTCCTTCGAATGTATATCAAATTTGGCAATGCTGGGCTGTCGTTGTTGCCAGTAATTGGGGCTTCTTCCTCCAGCACAGTCGTAAATTATTATTATTATTATTATCATTATTATTATCACCACGTCTTACTACACGTTCGGTTTATACGCACTTACGCTAATGTGTAATGATTGGATAATTGTGAGATGAACTGGAAGACCTACAGTTTAACGTGGAATCCAAACCACGGTGGAGGTCTGGCCTTCCACACATTCACAAGTTGTGATTAATACACGTCTTGTCAGAGGTGAAGGGAGGGTTTGGCAATCAGATAATGGTCCTTCCCATAGAGCAGTCTGCTCACTATTATCATAAGGATAGCCTTGATCAGTGGCGGATTGGGATTGAGGAGGAAGATATGAGCACACCTAAGGGGTTTCTGCCATTTTGTTCGTTGTGGTGAGATTTTAGCTTTAATTTTCTTCGAGGGATGCAATCAGTAGGCTTTAAGTTACATTTTAGCTCAAATAACGACTAAACCAAATATAAATATAGTCCCTGTTGCTTATACAACTATGGGAAACATTTTAGTAACTTAATTTTAAGTGTCCCTTTTCATAAACTGATAAATACAGGACGCTGTGATTCTTTTATTATCGTCACGCGCTTCCGTCTATGTTGCTATGATGCAGTTGAACGTTCTTCAGTAAGATGGCAGAACATACTTGCCAACGGGATAGTTTCAGGCGGGTATGCTCATATACTAAACTTGTATCACACCTACTCACATTAGCCTGACTTCCCTTACACATTTTCTAATAGCTTCTAGACTCATCCAAAAAAAATCAAAAAAAAAACATGGAATGCTCTTCTCCCTTTTACATAAATACACAATTTCAAATAGCTTCTAGAGCGATAAAAAAATTATATTCCATAAGACCCTTTCCTCCCTTTTACACACACACTTTTTCTAATAGCTTCTGTAGTGTCTGGTCTAATATGAGAGTATAGTTAATTATTCAAACAAGCCTCTATCATCCCCACATATCGTAAAGCAGCATTCGGAAGAGTATTTAGTAACAGAACACCTCTATATTATATATTTTATCGTCGCCACTATTCTGTTTGTTGCTAAAACACAGGATGACGGCGGATTTTTTTTAATGACAAAAGATAAGACGAAAATTTGTTGATTTAAAAAGCACAGATTGTAACTGACAGTATTTGAACTGATTCTACTTTGTGAGTTAAAGGTTGCAGTCGGACGCTCTCAACCACCTATATTACAAGTTATATTTCAACTAGAGTAAGATCTTGGTAGAAAGAAACTTTAGAAAATACAAGTATACTTTACAGTGGTCAAAATCTATAACACTTTATATATTATTCGTGTTATTTTTAAGGTATTGGATATATTGTAAATTTAATTTCAATTTGAAATCCTCTCTATTAAAGCCACTGTAAATTTTTATATTAAAATTTAACTCAATGTTTATTATATTTGGGTTCACAATCAAGCTTTGACAATCTACAACAAGAACCATTTAATATCTCGGGGTTAAAAAGATAGATTTTATAACAATAATATTACAGACAATTTGAGCAACGACTCTCTCAGGACCTCTGGGTCATGTTGGACAAAAATGTACCCTTATTGATTAATCTGACTTATTAGACTAAAACTTACTTACTAAACAATTTGAACTCCTTAAATCTATATACATTACAGTCAATTTCCTCAATGAGGTTAGTCTGTGGTTAATAAGAATAATAAATATTGAATAAAGTTATTGCATTAATCGAAGTCCCAAAACAGTAAAGTTACGTTCTTGAGTAAATGTTTTTTTACAAACAGATTGTTATGTAGTCTGGTGGTAGCTTCTGTTTTGGAAACGGTTATTGTATCTGAATAACTCCCTTGTATTAGCCGTGGTCTGCTGCTATATTACGTCCCATCAATCCTTTGGTTGATAATGCTAGGGTTTTAAAGGTATTCCTGCTAAACTTTCTTTAAAAAATACTTTCTTTTTCCTTTTGCTTTCACTAACCCCGTCTTGTCGTTTTTTCCTTTCTATACTTTTTTGCAACAATGCCCGAAAAAACCAAAACTCCCAAACAAAACCTCGCTTCTTCTTTTCTCTCCCTCTTCCCCCAATGCTGGAGTCGATTGCTTTCCTCCAAGCATAGTGCGGCCATTATGGGTGCTTCCCTCGACAAAATGCAATTAACTAGAATTAATTAAAATTAGTATGAAACAAAATAAATATTCACCTAAGAATAAATTATAGCTAAATAAAATATAAATTTACAGAATTAAAATTCTTACAATATCTATTAAAAATTGAAATTTTTATTACACGTGACCTGATATATGATTACGTAAAAGAAAATCTGTTAACTTTTCTGTCAGATAAGGTTCTCTCTATTAACATTAAGCTCTATGCTATCGAGTTTTACAATGTGGCTACGAACAATAGGTCTTTGAACCAACAACATCATCGTAGGCTGTGTTCTTGTGGCTGACAAAACTGTTATGTCGAGGGATATGTACCGTTCAAGGAAGCACTACCGTAATGAGGTACATGATACGGTCCATGTGTGTACGTGTGTATCAAGAACTTCCTACAATGTTGTGTTGCGGCGAAAGTGATGGTAAGTGCAGTGGCGGCTCGTGTATAGGCACTGCGGAACAGTAGCACCCCCTATTTCCACTTAATGTTATCGATAATATTTAATATAATGAGTCTTTTTTTCTTTAATTCTTTATTTATTTTTGTAGTACAATATATATTCCTTAAGCTTAATATCAGTACTTCAGTGGCCATCCCCCAGTTTATGAAAAAGATACAAAAATCTTTGTATGGAACTGTGCGCTTCACAGTGCCAGCGACGTGGCGTTTGACTGTTGTGCGCAAGCGCTAATAGGGGAGGAGGAAGGCGGGACTGCCAAGTAGAGAGAGCACTGTTGCTCCCACAGTACCAGCTATGGCGTGATGGTGGAAAGAAGTTTTTCTTTTTTTACTCAGCGTGTGCTGTGCTTAAAACCCGGTACCATATTCGTGAATGTGATCAAGTGTAGAAGAGTGTAGGATTAGATTATTATTCTGCTTCCAGCTATTCTATTTGATTCATTTTTTTTCGGTTCTTTTATTTAAATGGAAGACTAAATGCACTTTCAGTACTTTCATTGTAGAAAAATGTCCTCAATTGTCATCCAGAGATCAAGGAGAAAATTATTGAACTTTTTGCTTAAATTAAAACAAGAAGAATGGATTCAATTTTTAAATGAATAGATTAAGCTTGAACTGTAACAATTTAAGTTAAATTAAGTAAAAAAAGTATGGTTTTTCTTTTATTAAATCTTATCAAGTTTCTGAATAAATTTTCTTTTTAAACATGTTTTTTTCTTTTTACACATTTTTAAAACAAAGGCTAAAAAATTTCTGGAGCAGCACCCTCACTAATTTTAGCTACGAGCCGCCACTGGGTAGGTGTCTTGTGGCACAGGAAAAGGAGAAAAGGAAAATCTTCGACATTTGCTTCCATAGTAGTTCTCTTATAGGAAACTCAATAGAGCAAGAAATTTGTCAACATTTCCTTTTCTAGTTATCCTATTAGAAAACAAAATCATGATGGTAAAATTGTCGAGTGGTAAATAATGCAGCAAATTATATAATATTGGTTTAGATAATCATCAATAAGAATATCTTCTTGGAAATTAGTTACTATTCCTATTAATGCAATTATTTTATTCCTGCAGGTAGAAGAACTGGTTTTGCTAAAGTTGTACTAATTTGGGCAGCTTAAAAATAAAAAATAATTTTATTTCAACAAAACATGGCACCCATATGAAAGATCTTATGTCTTAAGAATTTGCTTAAGATGAATACATAAGTATGAATATTATGTTAATGTGGTCCATACTGATTTGGCTAAGAATGTCCGATATTTTGAAAACCATTGCGTTATTCCAATTTCAATCAAGCTTTGACCCACTTTGGTGATCTAGTGATCTACTAAAAGGTGTCCCTCTTGCAATAGACTGGACTACTGATGACAGGGAGGTCGAAATTCTAAGCTCGTTTGGGTGTGTTGAGGGTAGTCTATTAACCTAAAAAGAGAAAGCACTTGTTTGGGTAAAAGTATTACTTCCCCGTCACGGTAGGAGTTACTCTCTGAAAGGTCTTTTTTTCCTACCAATATCCTACTAAATAATAGATTTATGGTAGGGAAAAAGACCTTTCAGAAATCAATTCCTACGGTGAACGAACATTACAGTGCGGTTGTTTCTAACTTGTTTGTGTTCACAGCACATTTTCGGATTCTAGATTTTTCTTATGCATGCCTGAAGAGATTTAAAAGAAAATCCCGTATTTTTTAAATCAAGTTTTGGAATTAAATAAATTCACAAACTACATTAAATATGATATGCAACATTTTATACAATAAATGAGAATATTTAATCCTGAAAGTAGTTTTGAAACAATAATCTATAGTAATTGTTCCAAGCAGTAATAGTAATCAAATTCGACTCTTTTTTGTTTTTGATACTTCACTAAAATTAGGGCGTATAAAGTATACGGCAACTGTAATATTTTGTGTTCAAGTTTGATAATTAACTCCCGATTTTGCATTTTGATGTTCGAGAAAGTTTAAAAAAACAATTTGCAGGGATATCACGATTAAACATTGATCAGATCAGAATTTGACGGCACACCTGTTCAGGACCTACGGCACACTGGTAGAGAACAGCTGATCTAGTGTAACGTGGTCTCAGAAGGATACGTGAATGACGGCCGTCTGCGAGTTCATCATCATGAATCATAGGAAAGTCACTCGGCAGACGGAACAGGAAGAGTACTCGTCACTTTCATTTCGTAGTATCACACCCCTACCTCCTCCCCCTTCTCCCCCCTCTTCTTTCTCCCATATCCGGCCAAATCGTGTGGTTGTGCCTGGAATAGAGAAAATTCTCTTTTGGCGCATCTAGGATATTCTCTATGAACCAGAGTCAATGGTGCTTCAGTCAGGACACTATCACAGGGTTAAGGTAAAATTGCTGAAAGCTTTTTTTTTACTATGAGGATTTTGCTATAAGGAAGAACTTTTAGAAGAAGAAAAATTGCCACCGATAGTAAAATGCTATTTTATTACTAGTATTATTTTATAGGTAATCATGATATCTATCAACAGTGATGTCTGCAGAATGAATACATGAAAGTATATCAGTCACTTTCCTAGCTGTCAGATAACAATATTCTTGTGAAAATTTATCTATATGTATTGTCCCCGAGGTTTTTAAACTTACTTTTTAAAATCAATAGTTTCGTAATTTTATTTTAAAGCACTATCTTTAAAATTAAAACCAAAATTAAAGAAAACTGATTGAAAATTATCACAGTAGTTAAAAGCTTCAAGAAGAGGGAACAAAATTCAAATCTATATTTAATATATATATATATATGTACATGTTTATTACAGTGGTTGATTTCTAAATTTTTAAGTACCGGAATACACTACCGGGGGTTTAGCCCCCTCCCAGATTTTTTTTTAAATTTAAGCATCAAAGGACATGTTTTTAAGCTATTAATTTCTTCTAAAAACAAAGAAAATGTTTTATTGTGATTGTGTTTAAATGTTTTCCAACTTATTTTATGCAAATGTATGAAAGTGGGAGAGGTAAGATGAGTTATAGAAATTCGCGCCCCCAGACATCAACTTTCAACCCCCACCCCAAAAAAAAACTCTCTCAAGGTCGCTTCTCTGCCAATGATACACCTTGTGGAGAAGGAAAACAAGATTGCGTGTTGGAGTTAGGGAAAGTATCGGTCATTGTTGGGCACATAAACTATTGTTCACCTAAGTAGCTAACTTTTAAATAAGACACTGCGCTTTTGCAGAAAATTGATTTGCTAACCACGTATTTCTAAAGAGATTCTTTCTGAACTTCGTGTTTGCTTTAATAGAGGTACTGGAACACTGTTCCGCTGCGTTTCGCCAGAAGTTAAGCACCGTGTGTGTATACATATGGTTCATTCTTGCGATTGTTCTAAGAAAACTCACGCACGTTACTGGAAACTCTCACAAGTATGTGAATTTAAGAAACACAAAGGAATGGTCGCGCATCTCAATTATCTCGCTTGGATCATGGGAAATCCCTTAACTCAAAATGTCACGAGCTTGTTTATTCTGAGTGGGGGGGAAACACTAACTTCTGAGGAGATACGTTGATTTTACTTTATAATGCGCACCATCCGCAAAACAGAAACGCCGTGAAAATTTATGGATTTTTTTTACATCATCAACTATTTTTAGAACCCAAATTGTGAGAATTTAAAGGACGGTGTGACTTAGGATGAAATGCACTCACCAGCTAGGTATCCGCACCAGTGGTGACGCGGTATGAGGTTGCGGGTCATTGGAGGCCGAGGTACAACTATCAGCTGGCCACATTGAGCGTGATCGCTACCCTCACCCTATTTCTCTCTCCCTAATGAAGGTGTATGTCCTCTAAAAACAAACGTCATCAACCTTGCCCCTTTGACTAAACCGTTAATAACACTTTAAATTGAACATAATTATGAATCAAAAAAAGTAGGCAGCATCGTCAAGAATGTACATAAATATATGTCCAAGACATAATTTAGATAATTTATGTGCTATATACACAGTGCTTAACTTCTGACGGAACGGGGTGGAACGTGGTGGAACGGCGTTCCTGTATCTCTATTAAGGCAAACACGAAATTCCCATTGGTTGGCGGGGCAACTTGTCGGCACTCTTGGACTTAGCTTTAATGGAGGAATAAGAAGCTAAAGCTTCAGATAGTTAAAATGTAAGAACAAATTTCTTTTTCGGCTTAGTATTACTTCATCATTATTAATTGGTTTTTTAGATATTTAACTTTTCAAAATTCTTGTTGCGGCAATATGTTATTAACTTTGCAGAGGGAAATTTATAATGCACGTAGATCTTAGATCGATGTTGAATTTTGTTACGTATAAAAAAGTCGATTATTATATGGATATCGATACTTGATTTATTTTTGTGGGTATCGATATTTAATTTTTTTCTTTTTTTCTGCCCCTTTTGATGTTATTCATGTTGACCTCCTATTGTGGTTTAGTTTTGCTTAGGAGGGTTTCATACGTATTTATACCTATGTATAAATTATGTTACAATTAAAACCCTAAATTAGTTAAAACCCGATCCCATGAGGTAAGACTAGTAGCAACATAACCATTTCGTCAATAGTAGTTTTAGCTAAATAGTTGTTAATTTTATAATGACAGATCAAGTTCCAATTAAATCTAGTTAAAACGGAAACAATGTCGATGTTTTTACATTGTTGACTGTGAAAAACTGGTTATTAATGAAATCTGTCAGTTAAAAGTGTTTTTTGCAGTATCAAACTTGTGTTGGAAATGTGTGACGTGTTCTCTGAGCTGTGTACGTTATTATACTTGCCTCGGCTTATTATTTGCGGTTGACCAGTGCGCATGACTAGGTAATCTTTATTTTTGTCAGTATTCATTATTCGCAGTGTTTATATGTCGTTGTTTCTACTGCAGGGGTGATGAAAATCAATGTGAAAAGGTTGGAGGGAGACGAGGGAAAGTGTATTTCTTTGAGCAGTTGCATAATTCAGATAAAAAATAGTCACTTCAATGTAATGATACGAGATACTTACAATAAATCATCTTTTGGTGGAGGTTGAAGAAGTAAAATCTGCTGTGAATAAGACTTTTTTTTGTAGCACCATCAATTGAAAATCTTTGATACTATCAAGATTGGTAACGTGAAAAAGTTTATCTTAGCGGGTGAATGGGTCAACTGTAATATATTTTTATTTGGATTTAAGAAGAGGGGGCTTCAGCCCCATGCCCCCCTGGCCCCCGGATACGTGCCTGTGAGAGCACAACAAATCAAGAATACCAAAGAGGCGGCTTCCAGTTAACTGCAGATTATTTCTGCTTCATGTATGAAAAACAACCACTCTAAAAATTGGTTAAATGGTCACCGCTTTGTGTGGTTCGTGAAAAAAATAGAGGCCTTCACTCAGGGATTAAACAACCTCCATAAAATGTTATTCCCAGTATCAAGCCCAGAGCTGGACTCAATATATGTACGCTGATATACGAAGCCATAGAAAACATAGAGGATAAGGATGATCTTATAGAAGTGCCAGGCTACAAGTTTATTCACACTAATGGGGTTATAGATGAGAAAATGTAGCCACATTTTTATTAATGGAAATGAGGAAACCATTTACTATGAACTCCCCTTAGTACACCCGGTCATAATTTGAGCCCCAACCTCCCCATCACGTACAAACAAGACTTGATATGACCCGCCTCGGTGGCCACGTGGTCTAGCCCGCTTCTCTCGCAGTAAACCAGACTGCCGATGACGGAGAGATCGAGGTTCGAGTCTCGGTTGGGTGTACTGAGGATGCTTTTTCCTCTATATCCACGCAAATGCGGGTACACTTCCTATAATTATAACCTTACTAATCCCTAAAAACCATTAGGGATAGGGTAGGATTAGGGTAATTGGTACAAAAGCGTATAACCCGGGCGGGTAGTAAGACACAGTACTAAAAAAAACTGGATATGGTGATACGCGTGCCCACTGATACGCGTCGCAAAAAGTTTCTCACAGTGATCTACCTATAAACCAAATTTATTTCCCTGTTTTCGTTTGTCTCCTTTGACATTACGTTTATCTCTAAATTGGGAAAATCCTTTGAAACTTTTTTTTTAGAAATAAGCAAGGAGTTTTACTAACAGGATGTGGACCGTGGAAACCACAAAGGACCATGTACTTGGAGGAGGGTTAGATGTTGTGACATCAATCTAAAGGATTTGTGAGATTGTGAAATTAAAAAATAATATATTGTGGTTGTCTTTATTACAAAATGATCATCTGTTAAACAGTTTTACTTGTTAGTTCGATTTCCACATAAAACCAGTCGAGAGTGAAAAGGGAAAGGGGAAATGAAGGTAATTATTTATTCGTATCAATGTTCGAATTCCTCTAATAGTCAGAAAGTGACAATGTGGCCAATGAAGAAATAAGATATAACCAAGGTCATTTATTTAAGTAACGGCAGGCGTTGAGCACTGGTTTTATTTTTTCGGAGATCGCTATAGCAATTAAGCTGTTGTGGAAAAGTTTGTTTTACAACTCAGATACTATTTGTTTACTATTGGTATAGTTAAGTATGGATTTAGGGTTAGATATTTGCTACTAAGAGGATTGTTGTACATTAATTTAGTTTTTAAGACGTGTACTGATAATTAGTCCTCAATTTAAAATATATAGACGTTATATATTCCTAATAAAATTACAAATATAAATTAGATAATAGAATGACAGGGGATAAAAGTGGGTACATATTTAAATATATGACTCAAACGTTAAGTTAGTTTAAAATAAACTATTTAAAATAGTGACAGTAATAGATGTATAATAAACATTATTTCAAAAATTTGGTAGAATAAATAAATAGGTATTTACTTTTTTAGTTGTTTTTGTAAAATATTATCTATATTTGTCAATTTTTTTTCTCTTGGAATATTTAAATGTTGGACGCAAAGCCCGAAAACGGCAAATGGAGAGATTTTTTGCTAAATCCTAGGATTGGACGTTTTAAAATTACCAAAGCCCGAAAATATATTTAATTTCGGGATTGTGCAGTTAATAAACGACCCAAGTTGAAAATGCAGTCGTTATATTAGGTTAGATTCGGTTATTTTAGGTTATGTTAAGTTAGGTTAGCTTAAGCTTTAAAAAAACAAATTTAGTCAGGGGGTCTTGATAATTCAAAATGGATTTGTAATTTCTGTTCAGCTCTTTTTGCATATTAGATTCACTTGCCCTCTTGAATGCATGTGGTTGCTCAAAATTTGGTACGCACCAACTAATCAGTCTAGTCGAGAAACGAACTAAAATGTTATTTCAAGCTTTGGTCGTTAAGTAATTGCACAATCCCAAGTTCGGCTGTTTGGAGATGGCCAAATCCCGTAATTGAATAGAACTTCGGTCTTTGGTCATTTTAAAATGTCCAATCCCAAGCTTGAGCAAAAAATCCGTCCATTAGCCTTTTTTGGGCTTTGAGTCCAACATATATGTTTCATGAGCCGGCGGGCCTCAAAAAACTTTACCGGTGGCTGCGAGTTGAAAATCCATGCATTAGACCGTGTAACCACCAGTGCAAAGACAAAGTACTGTACATGGTAATTTAGATAAGAGGGAATCATTTTACAAGTATAATAGTTTAAAAAAAACAATGTTCATATACTTATTCCTATTTGTAATGTCATGAGATCTTCAACTGTCACTTTTCATCGATAATATCAACATCTATTAAATAACCAGAATTATACTGTGTGTGACTAGATGAGTGAAACTTCAAACATTGTTTGTTAATTTTTTTTACTGCTTCTCATTATTCATTCTTTTTATTATACGTGTGTGTGTGTGTGTGTGTTTGTGTGTGTGCGCGCGCGCGCGCACGCGAATATAAACTGAATGAATAATTTATATATATCCAACTCCATGGCGTCAGCCCGTAATTGAGCCATGCCAATCGAGCGGCTACCGTTTCTTGGCGAAGATATTGCCATCTTCTTGCAGAAAAGAGGGTGCCATGTGTTCAACACAATGAACTTTCCGGACGTTGATTTCAGTTTTCTAGACTGACGCAGCTACTTTTTTTTATTCATAAACTACTCATTTGTCCTCACGAGGCTGAGTTGACCCCGTTCCAGACCCACAGCTTCACAGAAAATCTTGAAGCAACGGAGATCGAACTCGATACCTTTGTCTCTATAGCCAGGAGCTCTGATCTCCAGATCACAGAGGCGGAATATATATATATATATATATATTATTAATATTATGATAATTAATATATATGATTAATATATATTAATTATATATATATTAATTATATATATATTAATAATATAATATATATTATTAATTATCATAATATTGTAGGGATGAAGAAGGCAGATTTTAGAGGGAATACGAAATAATTTGTGTGGAGAGAAAGGGAGAGGAACCATTTTGTAAAAAACACTCTTAGTACACCCGGCCCGGAATCGAACCCCAACCTTCTAGTCTCCAGTAGTACATACTAAATGAGTTTGATATTTATAGACTACGTGCTCACTGGGATTGATTCTGGGAATTGTTAATACATCATTTTAAAATATCAACGTCCTAGTAAAAACTATGTAAGATATAAGAGGCTCAACACACTTTTAAGCACGATAAAGTAAGTAATATAGTAGCCAAATCCCCATGGTGTAGTGGTCAGTGAATCTGGCTACGAGTATAGGGGTCCTAGGTTAGATTCCCATCTGGTACCTTCGGTAGTTCTCTCGAAAGGAGAATTATCCCAAGAGCCACCAGGGTTTGGTTAGTTAGGTTTAGGTTATGTTTAATTGTATCCACTGGTTCCACACCCTCATACTCATTATCACCTTCATCTCATCTTATTGGGACATAGAAAGAGCCTCCATGGAAGAGATGTATGAGTAGTACATTTGGGCGTCTCCCGGGTGATAGTTCATCAAAACTGGCTAATCTTTCCACAAACTGGGCTACGAGGGTTATAGCCCAGACGGGCAGTATTTATATAGAAGCCAAGTTATTCTTAGCAAGATATATTGTTCCCGAAACTCAAAGGTAAATTAAAAGTTAATGCAGCATATTAATCAATAATAAAGTTTGGAATGGTTTAAATTGAAGGGTATTTCGTCCTAGAGGTTTAATTTACATTTAAGAGCCCGTCTCACCCGCTTTGATAGCCGCATAGTCTAAGGTTTTACTCTCGCAATAGGCTTGACTGCTGATGATTGGTAGATCGTAATTAGATCCCAGCCGGGTGTTCTGAGGGTATTTTTACCTAAATGGTTTCTCTCTCTTCCCACGCAAGTGTGGGTACACTTTCTCTAAATTTAACCATACTCATCCCTAACTCATTAGCGTAGTTAGTACATAAGCGTATAACCCAAATTGATAGTGAGAAATGGTGCTAAAAAAAAGAATACGTATAAACCCACAGACGTATATTGAACAAGATATCTCATCGTGGTACTTTTTTACGATTTATCCTTGAAAAAAACGTAAAATTGAGACCATCGAAACAGCTTTTCAACACTATCTTGTATCTAACTTCAAAGTAAATCAGTCGTGAGATAGGCTTTTAAAACCAATAATGTGTGTTTAAAAATGTATGATCAAGGAAATATTTGTTTATCTTATATTACAAATTAATTGATGTTCAAGCTATTGTTTTTATAATCAAGGAAATGTTTTTGAAAACATTTTACATGCTTTGTAATCATGTAACAAATTTTGTACATTCAATAATGTAATGCTAATTTTAAAAGAATCAAAGTTGACTCAGGGTTTACTTATTTTATGTAATAGTCAAATACACGAATATAATAATTATGTTAACTAAATAAATATTCGATCTATCNGGTCTTGTTGGTGCTCGCCTCAGGACCCGTTATTCCTGGGCTCAAAGTTCAAACCCAGCCGGAGCTGGGGGATTTTTCTTGAGCGATAAAAATCCATAGCACAGCTTCCTTCAGAGGGAAAATAAATCTGGAGGTCCCATGTCGATTGTGATTCTATGTGGAAGGCAACGGGGAGCCATCCCGCTTCCTGAACAAACCGTGTATATATATATATATATATATTAGCCTACTGTATAAATTAAATATATTATTATAAAAATATATAGATTATATATACATACACTTTATATAATTTTATAGTAAGTTTTCAAACCATATGCCCATATGCATATGCGTGTTCTACTACAATACGATCATGGTGAATCTATATAGGCTATAATATATATATATATATATATATGCATATATATAAATATTTATATTTACTTTTATATATAAATATTTATATGTACATTCATATATTCATATATATACACATACATATATATATATATAACAACCCCAGAATGTATATATATATATATAATAGCCTATATATATTCACCATGAACGTATTGTATTAGAACACGCATATGCATATGGTTTGAAAACTTACTCTGAAAGTAAATAAAGTGTATGTATATATATAATCTATATACTTTTATAATAATCTATTTAATTTATACAGTAGGCTAATGGAAGAAGTACGTTGGAAAATAATGTGCCATGAAATAAAATAATATTTTTAATATATTAATACTTAGGGCTTAATTTTTTTTATTCATAAGCCTAAATAATGGATTTTTTTCTTCCAAGCATTATTTCCATATTCCTTTCATATAATGACAAGGTTTACATAAGGCTATAATTTATTAATACAGCTTACCAAATATGCGTATAAACTGAACAATGCTAAAACACTTGAAAAACTGGTCAAAACATATTTATGAGGCAGATGAACAAGAAAACATTTTTATTAACTTTTGAACTGTTAGCAAAGGTAAAAGTTAATGTGAACCAACTATGTCATGTAACGCTCAAGTTTTATGAATAATCATCTTGTTTGGTGAGCTTGATCCGAAATAAGTAAAAAAATAACATGTCCAAATCGTAAAAATGGGACAAGGGTCCAATACCTTGACCAAAGTTCGATTCCCGGTATGGTCGGAAAAATGTAGCATAGGTGAAATATAGATTTCCCCTTTCAGGGTGATGAATTAACGGCTGAGGGCTGAATGTTGTGCTTGTTCTAGATTTAAGGTAACTTATAAGTCATGCCCTGATATAATCAATGGGTTCAAAAAGAGCGCGTTAAGTAGCTATAAAAAGTAATGGCATCTCATTTCGACGCCTAAATCTGGAATGCGTGATGGTCCTACGTTTTCCCAATTCAAGTTTTTTACCCTTTTCTTTGTGTCTTATGTTTCAACCTTTTCATAGTAATCCACGATATAATTAAATTAGAACCCCTTCTTGGGATGTTTAAATCGATTTCGTTCATCCTCCCCTTTGAAGTAAAAGCGCAGTTTCTTTAGTTTGATCCTATCTGAAAAGAATTACGGGACCTTCAAAAGTTTTAAATTAGGTTCTTCCTGCGCGTAATGAGAGAAGTATTGCCAAGTCTCTCCACGCAGTCCTTTGTGGAAATAACGAGACTGCGTAAGACTTTCAAATTTTCTGAGAAGAGAGTTTTTTTCATTTACGACAAATGTGCGAAACCAATTTTTAAATAGTTATCAATATTTTTAAAGCCTGGATTGGTGGGTACGTGGTCTAAACATTTATCTAGTTTAGTCTGGTTTTAGTCAGGGCTTGAATTCTGGCTGGGTATAACAAGGATTTTTTTTTCAATCCGTTTCACAGTCTCCCTCTACGAAAATTCCTCATCCCTACCTAATTACTTTAATCTGCAGGATAGTATTTTTTTTAAGTAAAGAAAAAATCTTAACTCAGATTAACTGTTAATTTGTTTAATATAAACAAAATCGATTAAATGTACATACCCATCTCGATATAATATCTATAGTTTAGTGAAGATATTAATTTATTATCCATATTGTATGCATATTGCGGATTACTTTTTAGTAATCAGCTTTGTATCATTTCTTCAAAATTTATCTAGGTTCGGTGATATGTGTGCATAAAATGTATGTCTTACCAATCTGTTAAAAGGCAAATACCATTAAAAAATACAATGCTCTTCTTTAAATTTTGATTCCATATGAGATGATTTCGTTCTTGTCAATGCAAATAACTAAAAGCTCAGGGCTTAATGGATGGTGGAATTAAAACACGAGCATTATTTTAGTGTTACAATTCCGGTAAATAATCGTTTATCACACTCTCGTTTCCTATGACCCCATTATGAATCATTTCTTTCCTCGTCAATGTGTTTCTCATATTGGGCAAGTTACTCGTTGTACTTTTTGCAGTAGCATATCCATGAGGAAAATAGGAGGAGGGGAGTAAGTTTCTCTCGGTCTGTCCATTGCTATTTATAGATGGATTAAGGCAGGTGTGTCACACTCGTTTTATCATAAGAACTACATTAATAAAAGAAAGTACTGAGGGAGCACATTTCAAAAAAAATATTGCCAACATTTCAAGTTAAAATAAATTAATGTTTAAAATATTTCTCCCAAAAAAGAAATTTTTTAATTATGTTAAGTTTTAAAACCGTCTTATGTTTTGTTTTGTTTTCACAAAAAATATGAAAACCTCCATTTGCAGCAATGATGAAAGTGTAAGGACTTAAATAATTTGTTGAAGCTACTTTTATAATTGATGACAAAATTGTGTCTGTAAGCCTTGATATCTCGAGTTTTGATTCCTCTTCGTGAGCCAAAACTATTCTACATGCAATGTTGAGCTAGAATCCCTAGGACAAAGAGAGAGAGAGAGGTTTGAATCTCACTCGGGTGAACTGGAGGTGGTTTTTCCTAAATGGTTGTACACTCTCTCTCTCTCTCTCTCTCTCTTTCCGCGCAAATGTGGGTTCACTTCATATATTCAACCTTCCCAATTCATAACCCATTAGCGTAATTAGTTCTTAAGCGTATAACTAGAACGGGTAGTAAGACGCAGTGCTAAGTATTATTATTAAATATTAAAATTCTACATAAACATGGGCGCCCATAAAAACGGGATAAAGGGGTCTTGAGCCCCCTTATAATTCTGCAATATTTACTTTTTGATTTGCTAGTTTTTACCCCAAAAAATGTGTATTTGAGATTTGGCTGCAGTTTTCAATAAAAACTTAGAATCATCAATATCCAAGTTAACATAGATAAAATTTAAAAAGTGTAGTTTTCCTCCCATTCCCTCTTCAACAGCTTTCCTTTCATTTTGTTTTGTTCAATAAATTTAATAAAAAATATATTGTTTCTTTACAATGGGTTCAGCTACAACTTATTTTATTTTTTTGTTAATTTTACAGAAACTTTCTTTTCGTTGCGAGAATTGGCTCTTGAAACTAATATAATTGGCTCAGAACTATGTTCATAAGCTCTAAAATTCCCTCTCACAATGTTAAATCCCTTAAATTTGCTCTCGGGAAGGTGGGGGTCATGGGGTGCCACACTCTCAGCAGATGGGACTCCAATCCACCCCCCATTTTGAAAACCCACATTGTCGCCCTTGTATATACATTATGTGTGACCAAATAATGCACATTTGGTGCAAAAATTTAATCAAATTTAGGAAACGATATCTGGTGATTACAAATTTAGTAAACCAATCCCACTTGCTAGAGTTCACTAGATAATGACCAAATAAAAAATGTTATAATCCAAAATTGAGTATTCCTACAATGTTTGTAAAAATAATAATCGGGCCGTATTGCTATGTTGGCTTATCACAGATCAATCCGTAAGTTTAAAACTCTTGCTCAAATATCTGGCCATCGTCTTGACTTTGGCTAATATAATTTATATTCTCTAATAATAAAAAAATATTCAGTGCTCTATAGCAAAATTAAAAAAGCAAATAGTTATTATTAATCTTGAATTGTTATTATTAAAATATATTTAATATAAAAGTAGCTTCATCTGCGTATGCATAGGTCTATTAAATTCTTTTTTCGCCACAAACACGAGTTCATGTTACTAAGAATTCACCACCCCTTTTTTTCTAACTTTATTTTTTACAAAAGTATGTATACATCTTTAAGCTAGCATCTAAAGCTATCTAATGTTCACAAAAGTCCCCATCTCCCTTTGTAGATTTTAGTCCCCTCCCCTCTTCCCTTTCCACCTCCTACTTTAAAGTCTGAGTACGCCTCTGGCAATATTTTGTATATAAATTACAGTATGGGAAAATTAAATAGAAGTGGACAACTTTGAATATGAACTCGTTTTGTAAAAACACCGACTTCACGTTTAAATAGTAATGAATGGGTGATCGGCCATGAAATAATCGTATTTGACATTTTTGAAAGATTCAAGTTTTACCTATATGTATTCATACCCCAAACCATGTATTCTTAAGATGGCAATTCTTAAAAATGTTTTTTTTTTCCAATGTTAGCTATCCTGAATTTTATTTTTGCAACCACCGAATGGTTCTACCTAACACAATCTGATATATGTATGCTACCTGTTTAGGTGGCCACATGGTCTAAGGTGTCATTCTCATGTTAAACTAGACTGCCGATGACAGGGAGATCGGAATTTGAATCCTGGCCGCGTGTACTAAGGTTTTTAATTGTTTTCCACCCTCCCTCCACGCAAATGGAGGTACAATTACTCTAAACTTAACCTTCTCTCTCTATCTCACTAGCGTAAATAGTACATATGAGTGAACCTTAACAGGTAGTAAGAAGCTAAAAAAAGTGTAGATTATGCTCTGCGTTTATTATTATTATTATTATTATTATTATTATTATTATTATTATTATTATTATTATTATTAGCAGCACCACGTCTTACTACCAGTTCAGGCTACATGCACTTACGCTAATGTGTAATGGTAGGGTGATTGTGAGATGAAATGGAGGACCTACAGTTTAACGTGGAATCCGAGCCAAGGTGGCATTCCACACATTCACAAGTTGTGATTAATACACGTCTTGTCAGAGGTGAAGGAAGGGTTTGGCGATCAGATAAATATGTGCCGGGACCTAGGATTGAACCTCGGATCCCCAGCACAGAAGTCCTTACCCCTAGACCACCTGGTCACCGTCTTACTATTCATCCGTGCTATCCACATACTTACTAATGAGGTAGTGATAGAGAAGATAGAATCAAGAATCAAAAGGAAAGCTATTCGCATTTGCTCGGAGGAAAAGTGGGATACTATTTAAGGTAAAATCTGAGTACACTTGTCCGAAATTTGAGCCCAGTCATTAGTTATGATGAGACTGACGTTTCGATCAGCGCCCCTAATGGTGCAGTTATCTGATATGCAAGCACACTTTTTCAAACAAATAATTTAACGATGATATAAATTAAAAACCAAACTAAAATATGTTTCTTCTCTTCTCAGCATCCCACTAAAAGCCATCTCGGGTTGAATAGTTTCTCCAGCGATCTACCAGGCAGCGCTGACGTAGATCTAGTGTCCGCCAGATTTACGTTTGACCCTCTCTCTCGTCCCCCTCTCAGTAGAAGATTGGAAGGGGATATCAACTAACCTAAAGTTGGAAGGGAAATGGAGGGGAGTAGGAGGAAGGTTACTCTCAGGAAATATAGGAATGGGAAGCCGCAGGACAGAGCTGTGTTTGCTATCTCCTAGACTCTGGAGCACAGAAGACTTACTTTTTCGTTCCGGTAGCGTTTCGTGAAAAACAGTCCCGCCAAAAAACCAAACATATATATCCGTTGCGCGTGTGTGTGTTTTTGTTTGTACCTATCACATGTGAACTATGCTCAGTGCTGTGTTATGTTTGGTGTCGCTCTCCTTGGTGTCTTCGGACGTTACAAAACTCCCGGACACTTCGGGTATCGACTTCGTTCTCACAGAGAAACTTGGAGTGGACAAGTTTTTCTCTCTTTGGCTCGTCTTCAACAATGGTGACGTCAAGACGTCAGGTAAAATAGCCGTTGCACGACCTTCGCAATAGTTTACTTATCCATAACGCTTCGTCTATTACGGACAAACACAACACATTCTCAGTTAAGTTAAAATAATTTATCAGTTGATCGTTTGACTAGAAAGTATTTGATTTTTTTTTTAAATGGTGTAGGTAATGAATGGTATTGTTACCACTCGTTCAATCGCAACCAAACAATGTTTTTGAATTATTTTTTTTATGAACATGTCAAATTAATGTACACCGACCGTAAAATTCATGCCTGTGTTTGTTAATTTTAATTACACTATTATACGTATAGTTCTAAACGCGATGTTAAGAAATGTTGTACAGCACCATGGCTCATAAATTCGCTTAACCTAACTACATTAATATTTTATCTAGATGCCCAAACTTATCGCCCAGCATTTATAATAAGATTTTGTTGGAAAGAACAACAGTTTATAAATAGTTATAAACATATTTTTTTGACATCAATAATCATTCAAACAACAATGATAACAATCTACCATTTAGGCCTAATCTATGTGTTTGATACTTTAAAAGGACAGCTGCAAGTCACATGACTTGACATATAACAACGTGAAAGTATATATAATTACTTTAGTAAGTGTCATATACTGTTATTTTTACCAGAATAATAATATAATTAACTGTACTGGTAGCTGACTGTAGGTCTTCAATAATTGCTACGGGACAAATACACGTGTAGGTTTAAAGTTGTATTATATTCTCACCACAAAATATAATTGTTTTATTCATTTCGTATTCAACTTTAGGCAATTCGCCAGAATTTTATCTACTATGGATGTG
This sequence comes from Timema shepardi, assembly GCA_902151425.1. Classification (NCBI taxonomy): domain Eukaryota; kingdom Metazoa; phylum Arthropoda; class Insecta; order Phasmatodea; family Timematidae; genus Timema; species Timema shepardi. The sequence goes on along the minus strand of CABFVX010000209.1, from coordinate 13,414 downwards.
ATATTCAGGTATCACGTCTGCACACTTAACCAGAAGGCCCGCATCGATTACCGGACTCACTGAAATTGTATAATTGAGGTCTGGTTACTGCGTTTTTTTACTATTAAGTTAGTATGTAAGTCATGAATCTCACACCTCAGCTCAGTCAGTAGCGTGCCTGCCTAATGAGTTAAGGGTCCCGGGTTCGATTCCCAGCATGGCCTAAAAGTTTATCATTGCTGAAATATGGGTTCACCCTTTCTTATAGATAATAAATTGACGGCCAAAGACTTGTTGTTTTGACTATCCTAGTCTTTCAAGTTAGATTATAAAGTACATGAAGCTACGACAGGCCTAGTGGAAATATATATTAATTGAATAAAAAACTGTAGGTGACCTGGTGGTCTAGGGGGTAAGGTGTCAGACTTCTGTGCTGGCGGCCGGAGTTCAATCCTCGGTCCCGGCACAGATTTATCTGATTACCAAACCCTTCCTTCACCTCTGACAAGACATCTTGTGAATGTGGGGAATGCCAGGCCTCCACCGTGGTTCGGATTCCACGTTAAACTGTAGGTCCTCCATTTCATCTCACAATCACCCTACCATTACACATTAGCGTAAGTGCGTATAACCCGAACGGGTAGTAAGACGCGGTGCTAATAATAATAATAATAATAATAATAATAATAAACTGACCTAGGCCACCGCCTGGAAACAGTTATGGATGTAAAAATGTAAGCCATGAACTGATATCACTGTGTTAATAAAATGCACTTTAAATATTTAACAGAGCGTAACCGTCCTCAATAAATGACAACGTATTGAGTGAGCTCACATCTTTCAAATTTGCCTTAGTACGAGTATATCAAAAATTACAGCTGCAGAACACATGATTTGCTGTGTGATTGCAGACAAGATGAGACTAACGCCTTTGTCCGCTTGTTCACACTGTTGGTGTTTTCTAAATCAATCTTCAGACGCAGATTGAATGGCTCTCGCCAATTAGGGTAGGAATAACTTGATTTCGAGACGGCGAATGAAAGATAATCGATAGTGAAAGAGAGAGAGAGCACATGACAAGTTGCTGAGTGATGAAAATATAGTACTCGGTAGATGTTTTACCCAAAGTGGAGAGCGGTACTTTACAAATTTCCTGACATTCGTTAACGATTGCTTTGACGATAAATACTGTCGAAGGTTAAAAGAAGCACACACGTTCCACTAAGAGTCAAAGAGGTTGATTAACAAGTTGAGGTTTGACCCCACTGATTCAACAAAATAATCATTATTAGCTGATCAGTTGATAATATATTGGTTCATCAAACTAAAGGTCCGGGATTTGATTCCCTGTCCAGGAACCTTTTTCTAAAATTAATCGGGTAGATTATTATAAAACATAATAAAGATCATATATATTCTTTAAATTGAATAATAACACATGGACACGGGAATTTAATCCCACGCCTTTGGCTTGGTACATATATTAATATTTGTACAATTATGGTAATTGGACTATTGACAACGTAAAGCCCTCCCGAGTCGAAGGTGGCTGCGCTATCTGATAAGTTTGTGATCTTAATTGATCGCTCATATGTAGCTGACGATCTCTGCACGTCCATTACAGATTCTGCCTTAAAATATGAGTGAAGGATGACTCCTGAATAGCTCAGTGGGTAGAGCATTGGCGGGCTAGATTCCAGTGTCCACGTGTCATTTTTAAATTTAAGTATTTTTATATTTTGATGCAGCTATAACCATAGTTAACCAAAATAATTAATAGCTTTGCTCTTTAATCCATCATCAAAACTTATAGATAACTTATGTTATGCATGGTGCTATGTGGTATGAGTTTGCTTTTTAATGTTTGCTTGTTTCGTTGTTTGTCGTCCGTGTCGAGTTCAATATAACCTAGTCACGACCTAAACGACGAGTATGTGAGCGTCCCCACCCTCTTTCTCGACATACCAGAAGTCATATTCATGAACTCTTTCATGCGAAAACTTTTTAAAGTAACACATAAACTTTTCACTGTAAAGTTCTCTATCTTTGTAAAATTTCTGAAGGTGGGTTGGAAAGAACGCGAGAAAAAGGTAGTGTTTTTGCAGTTTTTGTGACAAAATATTTTTTTCGACAAATAAATAAAATATTGCCTCCAGTACAAATACATAATTTAATTTTCTTCACAAGGTGACCTTAAAATTTCTTGAATATTTATCAAGCATGCTCTGAAATTTACTGACAACTTTTTTCCTTCATTTAAAAAGTTTGTTAGTATGCTCATGACAAATATTCAGGAACTTTTGATATAATCATGTGAAAATATATATATATATATATATATATATATATATATTTCTACTGAAGCAATAGTTTATTTTAGCCAAAAATGTGTTGATATAAAAACTGCAAAAACACTGACCTTTCCTCACGTCCCCTTCCATCACGCCTTAATTTTAAGTCCGTTCCCCGTAGGAATTGTTTTCTGAAAGGCATTTTTCCCTACCATAAATCTATTATATAGTAGGATATTGGTAGGAAAAAAGACCTTTCGGAGAGTAATTCCTACCGTGAATGGAATATATGTTCCTTTCTGCCGTAGAGCAATAATCATCATACATCTCTCCTTTAAGCTTGCTATTGTTTTACCTTGTAACAATTCCCACATGTTGGTCTTTTTCTCCCCCTTTCAACATATTACTTCTTTACTTTGTAGCCATTTCACCATGCATAAATATCGTTACTGTGTCATTTTTTGAATATTTATCCATTTCACCATTCATGTTAATCTATTCTTACCATGTTTCCTTGTAAAAATATAACAATTTCTTCATTTCCCTACGCATTCTCTTTTTCTTCTTACTATGCTACATCATCAACACACCTTAACATTATGCATATTTCTCCTTTTTGTATCGGCTTAGCCTACTGTCATTTTATCTGTCTGATGTTTTTTTCATTCTAAAGCTTCCTTTTTTTTCAACCTCTTACTGTGTTACATTGGTGGCACAGTTTCTCTTTTCCCTTTAAGGTTAGGTCATGTTGAATTATGTAATGCCATGCCATGAAGACCCCATCACGCAAGCGAGTGACCCTTTATAATTCTTTCACATATGAAGTTATTGAACGCAGTGTTTCCATAATAGCAACGAACTAACAAGATATCTTATCACCTAACGAAAGTCAGCAATGTGAAAATGCTGCATGGCGAAGAGGTAATGGAGGTACTTGACGTGCACTTTCTAAACACATGGATTATATTACTTTCACTACTACTAATACTGCACATATGAAACTTTTATATTTTTAAAATTTATTTTGCACCGCATCTTACTACACGTTCGGGTTAGACACTTTAGTACTAATTACGCTAATGGATTAGGAATAGGGAAGGTTGAATTTAGAGGGAGTGAACCCACATAAGCGTGGAGGGAGAGTGGAAAACCATTTAGGAAAAACCACCCCCAGTTCACCCGACTGAGATTCGAACCTCGATCTCCCCATCCTCGGCAGTTTAGCTATACACAACTAGCACGTTAGCTAACTACGCAACCGAGGCGGGTCCTTTTATATTGAGATCTTTTTTTTACTGGGAATATTTTAAACGTGTGCCTTCTAAACCAACTCATTAGGCCTATATAAGCACACAATTTATAAACTGACTTAAGTCTGGAACAGACAACACATCATCCTTCCGGCTGTAAATTAATCATTATGAAAGGGGAAATCCCAATTTTACCGATACAACATTTGTCACTGTGGCAGTAATCGAACCTAGGGTCCTTAGTTCAGTAGGTAAACACGCTACCGACTGAACTAAGATAATGCAAATACAATTGAGCTATTAAATGGATAGCAGGTCCACCCCGTTTTCAAAGAGTAGTTAGTTTCGTGGACATTATCATAACTGGAATTAAACCAGGATTTTCCTTGATGTTTGATTGGCCACTCTTACCACAGGGACAGTATTAGAATTTAACAGCAACTGGTTTTATTATGACTAATTTATAAATTACGGGGAAAGGCATTAATCTTAATATCTCGTATCCAAGTTAAAGTGAAACAAAAGGCCTTGGAAGTGCTTATAACCGTGACGAGGTGTATTTTTAAGACAGTACCTACCTCTGAGAAACTTTGGTTCAACTCCTGGTGAAATGTCAATACTTTTCTTAATCATTTTTATAAATCTATTTTGCTATTTTTTATTGGTGAAGTTACTTTTAAGGGTTTCACTTTTTTATATTTTAAATTTTGTATGATATTAATTTGGTTATTATATAAATAAAGTATTGATGCTTGATTAAATAATTCACATATTTTTCTCTTAAATTTATTATTATTACTGTATCATCATCATCATTATTACTATTATATCATATTATATTTAAGAATGTAATTAGGTCTAATATGACTAGAAGCCTCTATTAATATTAAATTTTTATTAATCATTAACAATATTAATTAATATCAAAAATATATGACCCTACGCTAATGTATTAGGAATTAGAAGGGTTGAATTTAGACGAAGCTTACCCGTATTCGCGTGGAGCGAGAGTGAAAAGTCATTCAGCCATTCAAACCACACCTAGTTCACCCGACCGAGATTCGAACCTCGATCTCCTCATCCTCGGCAGCCTGGCTCTACACGAAACTAGCGCGTTAGCCAACAGCGCCACCGAGGCGGGTATCTGGGTTAGCTATCGTGCGCCCTGTTCGGGTCAGCTAGCAAGACCGATTCTCACCAACATGACTTGGGTTTGATCCCCAAAAGATTGCACAGTGTGATTTATCATACACTCACCAGGTGATTAATATCGCAGATATTTGAGACTCCCTCTCCTCGTCATGTGTAATTATATTGAGTCTATTTGGCATTTAAATATTGAGAGACACAATTCCTAAGCTGAGGAGTCAGTTCGCTGTTTAGAATTTTATTTAAGATTCCGGGTTCGAGATACACTATTGGAGAAGGGTTGAAAGAGGTGTGTGTTTATTTTAATGTGCCCCCACTTGAGTGAGGAGCAAAATAAACCTCCTAAGTACACCTACAGTAGCCCCATGACTTCTTTGGTGCTGACTGACACCTAGCAGCTGACTTCTGACAGTCAACATTTAGGTATATACCTAAATTTTTACTGTCAGAAGTGACAGCTGCTAATCACATATGTTTGCAGATCATATGGTTCGACGTAGGAAAACATAATTTGGTCTGGTAACTTTTCAAAGCTTTCAGTCAGCACCAAAGGAAGCCATGGGGCAACTGTATTTAGGAATAGAGCTCCGACCTACCTATCACCGACAAACCAGACTTGGTGAGGCTATCAACTAAGTCCTCATATCCACTGGTTTGTATGTCTTTAACAGTAATATAAGTTGTCTCCTAAAAAAAACATATGTATGGTTAAAAATCTGGATTCTGTGACTACCAAGGTTGTTGTTAAAAGGTTTTGGAAAAGGTCCCAACAGGAAAAATCCAAGGCAATGTCGATGAAATATTGTCACCACATACCTCTAACAAGCGGTTAAGAAACGGTACTTGACGGTAGAGTAGAGTTTGATTTTTCGTTACGGGTTCATTAGCCTTACTCTGTTATGCAAGAAGTTTTCGATCAGTCACACGTTGCATTCCCACCGTGTTCCCCTTCTTATGGCGCTAGAATAGTCGAGCAGAAATCATAAACGCCAGAAAACAAGTAGGTTTATAACGTTACTGGGTGAAGCTGTAGGCCTACTTCAGTAGGATTGTGTTGTGACCCCTGCCCCTCCCCCATTAAATTATATATTTGACTCACAAAGATCAATTCTAAGCTTCTAGACCAATTACTTTAATGATCAACCAAAATATGTAGTGTATTTTTTTAATTTTTTTTTTAGACTAGAAAATTTTAACTTCTAAACTATCATATACTTTTAAATTGAAAAACTATACTTGAACATGGGAATCGAACCCGGGACCTTTGACTTAGCACTCCGATGTTCTAACCACTGAGCTATCCAGGGGTAATCCTGTGGCCGGGATCATTCTTTATTCATATTTTAAGGCCAAGTCTGTGATGGACTTGCGGAAATCGTCAGATACACATGAGTAATCAATTGAGTTTACGAGTTATCAGATAACGCACCCACGGAAAGGTCTATATGTGTACAGGCTCATAGAAAATAGTTTTGTATCCATTCCAGTAAACAATAAACTCTTGTATAAACTGTTAAAGATGTTTGTCAATATTTAACCTGAGTTCAACATATAAATGGTACTATCACAGTTACCTAGGCAACCTCCTTATTACGTTCGGGTTTAACAGATATTCCCCCTAATTACACCCTCATTGGTGGGCACGCAGACTAGATGTAAGGCTCACTCACTCTATTGTTTGCCAACTACAGGGAGGTCAGGGTTATATTTCCGGACGGGCGTATTAGGTTTTTTTCCCATAAACTGTTTTCCACCCTCCATCTTCGTAAATGTGGGTACATTTGCTCTAAAATTAAACCTTCCTCATCCTTAACACACGTATATATCGAACGGATAGTGTGATGCGATTTAAAAACAATATTTAAATTTATTCATTCATTCAATTAATGACAGTCCTTAGATTTATTTAAATGGAAACGCTAAACAATTTCAGCCAATTAAATGTGTTTGGAGAACAACAAGAAAGTATGACTCCCCTGCTCTTCCTCCCCAAAGAGTATTGTTATTTATTTTCTCCATAAGTGTTGAAAGTTGTTTCGCCTTTTCTATCCTCCATGGCACTCTGAACTATAAATGAGCATCAACCTACCTACTTTTATGGTCCTTTTAGATATTCACATTTTGCCATTAGCTGTTGGGGAGAGTTTCAAACTTAAAACTATTTTCTTTTGTGAATAAATTTTGTAGTTTAAGAAAATCGTCCTTCACTCAAATGGACTCGTTGTAAAAAGTAATATTAGATATGAAAAAGCATTTTTTTAAATGAAGGATCATAGTATCCCTTTAAAAAATATACATTTTGATTTAATTAATCTCATTGAGCTTAGCAAATGTACTTTAAGGTGGGATGGAAGGGGAAGTGATAAAAAATCAGTGATTAAGAAGTTTGTATGGCAAAACATTTTTTTTTGTCAAAATAAATAAAATATTGCTTCAGTACAAATATAGAGTTTAATTTTCTTCACATGTTGATATCAATAGTTGGTGACCTGACGGTCTAGGGGTAAGGTGTCCGACTTCTGTGCTGGCGGCCGGGGTTCAATCCTCGGTCCCGGCACAGATTTATCTGATTACCAAACCCTTCCTTCACCTCTGACAAGACATATTGTGAATGTGGGGAATGCCAGGCCTCCACCGTGGTTCGGATTCCACGTTAAACTGTAGGTCCCCCATTTAATCTCACATCACCCTACCATTACACATTAGCGTAAATGCGTATAACCCGAACAGGTAGTAAGATGCGGTGCTAATAATAATAATAATAATGATGATGATATCAACAGTTGTTGAATATCTAGCATAAGCAACAAACTTTTACAAACTTTTTAAATTAAAAGAAAAAGTTGTCATTAAAGTTCAGAGCACCCTTAAAAGATTTTTTTTAAATATAGAGTTTACCGTGTGAATAAAATTAAATTCTGTGTTTGTACTAGAGCAATATTATATTTTATTTTTGCCAAAAGAAATTTTTGCCTTTAAAAGTGCACAAACATTGGCTTTTTATCGCATCCCCTTCCACTCTACCATAACTATCCCACTTTTCTCTGTACATTAATTACACCTTTCTACTCTAAATAAAATTGTCTCAATCAGTAGGATATCCAGATTTTATGGCACTAATGGCTTTAAAAGGTTTCTTAGACCATCAGTCTCAAAAACTTATCTTTGTTTTATTCGAGAGTACCTAACTTACTTATATTTATTACAACGAAATTTAAATAAACTAGATAAGCCTATAGTTCGCTCTTGTTCGAAGTTAATATAATACAACTTTATCCCAAACAAATGAATTACGAAAATAAATTGTAATATACGATTTAACTAGCAGGCTTATTATTATTATTATTATTATTATTATTATAATAGAGAGTGAATTGATTTTTACATGGGATGCTGGTGATCTATTTCGAGTCGTGATATATTTGTTTACATGTATTTATGTATATGTATTATATAAATATTGTTCACGAATTCTTACTACACGTCCAGTCTATATGGTTTTTAACTACGCTAACGTGAAGGAGATGAAGGTAAAATTTAAAAGGAGTGTACCAACATTTTCGTGTAAGAATAGTGGAGAACTAGTTGGGAAAAAGTACTCACAGAACACTTGGCTGAGATCCAAACCTTAAGTTCTCCGTCCACGTACCCACTTATGTGAGCAAACCTAATATACTCAGGTAATATTTACAATAAATATAGTTCCTTCTATCTTTCAAATTTATGTGTAGTTCCCCTTGATTAATTCTATTTTTTTTTTCCTTGAAGACCTTTAATATCAATAAATGAGCGTATAGTATTTTGAGGGTCTGAAAATATTTGTCTAAATGACTACAAATTTATTTAGATTTGTGCTTTGCCAATCAAAAATGTTATTGATATGACCTAACCATTGAATATAATGAATTTGTTGAATTCAATGCTAGTTTATCCAAAGCGTAGGTAAAACTAGTATGAAAACTCCCCATTAGATCACTCTACAATAAATGTATTTGTTTGACCTGATTTACGTTTACTTTCGATGTCAAAGTCTATTGTTGCTGTGTAAGTTTAAAAAAAAATTAGATACGCAATTTTATACGCTTTCTAGTGCAATAATAGTTTCTTGACAATTTAGCTTGGTCACGTTTCCGTTAAATTATAAAAAGTCACGCAGTCCAACTTTCAAGTTTTATTGTGGATGAAAACTGTTACGGTAGAGTGAACTACTACTAAAGGATTTCTTGTCTAAGACCATGTCTAGTTTTTTTCTGAAGTACGCATTATATTGAAGTAACCATTTTCTAAAATCACTGTTGGGAGCCGGAGAAGGTGATCAAAATAAATCACATATTTCTTCAGTAGAAACATAAATTTTATCCGACACCTTAGCTCAGTCCGTATTGTGTCTGTTTACTTAGCTAAGGGTCTCAGGTTTGATTCCCGACATGACCGAAAAATGTATAATTGGCGAATAATTGTGGGTCTACCTCTTCATAGTGATGATTATTAACGGCCTGGGAATGGGTGTTGTGCCTGCCTTCGTCAAGTTAGATTATAAGGTATATGAAGCTACGACAGGCCTAGCAAGCTGGCAGTGAAAAATAGATGACTTGAATAAAAAAAAACTGACACGGACAACAGGCTGGAAATAGTAATGGATGCAAAAAAAAAATAGTTTAATTTTATTCAAATCTTTCAAGGGTTTTCTGGAAATTAGTGATAACTTATTCTCTACATTTAAAAATCTTATCATCCAACACCACTATGCTCATGAGAGTCAATACCTGTTTATATTTCTATGTGATGAAAATTAAAAACTATATTTCTATTAGAGCAATATTTTATTTATTTTGAAAAAAAAAGTGTTATTATAAAAACGGTGACCTGGCGGTCTAGAGGTAAGGTGTCAGACTTCTATGCTGGCGGCCGGGGTTCAATCCTGGGTCGCGGCAAAGATCTATCTGAATACCAAACCCTTCCTTCACCTCTGACAAGACATCTTGTGAATGTGAGGAATGCCAGGCCTCCACCGTGGTTCGGATTCCACGTTAAACTGTAGGTCCTTCATTTAATCTCACAATCACTCTACCATTACACATTAGCGTAAGTGCGTATAACCCGAACGGGTAGTAAGACGCGGTGCTAATAATAATAATAATAATAATATAAAAACTGGCAGTTTCTTGCGTCCCATATACTTCCATATATTAACGACACATCTTCTCTTTCTTTTAGTTTTTGGAACGAGTTCAAGGCAAAATCGACCCCAATCCCCCTTTCTCCTCTCCCTCGTCACCTGTCAATTCTCCCATAAAATTCTTCTTATAGGAGGTGTCGTCTCTTCTAGAAGGTGTAAAAAATTTATTTAAAAAAAAAAGGTCTGGCTCGGTTCCTGTTGTGCGAGGATGTCCTACAGAAGACTTGTGGTTGGCGCCGTCCTATTCCCGCAACCAGTCTCCACGCGCACCATCCCTCCCCACTCCTTTCTTCCATACCCCTTTCTAAAGGTAGGAACGCTGCGGGCCACGCGACCGGCGGGCGCCGACATGGTCCGTTTCCACTCACACAAATACATGACTTCTAAACCAAATAGGGACGGGCAGGAATGCTCAATGTTGTGGGAATAACCGCTGTTCCAACTCACTGATCATTTCACTCAATTGACAAGTTCATTAATCAAGCTAAACAAGTTTTAATAGTTAACCCACTTCGGTGGCCTTACGGACTAGGGCGTCACTCTTGCAATATATTAGACTGCCGATGACGGAGATATTAGGGTATGAATCTTTGCCAGGTGTGGTTCGTCTTAAATTGTTTTCAATTCTCTTTTTCTCCACATAAATGCGGGTACAATTATTCAAAACTCAACCCTTCTAATCTATAAAACACCAACGTAATAAGTAAATAATATTGGTGTAGCACAAAGGGTAGTAAGACATGTCAATCAAAAAATCAAATTCCTTAATTCAGTAGTTTAAGAATTGCAGCCCTTATAGATTACACCCCAGAAGTTAGATTGGTCATTTCATGAAATGAGCATTTTCTACCCATTCCGTGAAATTGCTTTTTCGCTTCCATTTTACAGACAGGTCGAAAGCTCATCCAGCTCAAGCATCACTTGGAGCTGCCCAATTCATGAACTAGCTCAGGGGTCCCAAACTCTATGCCACCTGCCGAGCCTTTTGCATCTGCCCACCACTTTTTGACCACAACTGAAAAATTCTTGACTAATAATTTTAATCTGTCACTTTTCCCACAAAAATCTAGTTTGTGCTTATCTCCAGGTCTAATTTTCTCAAAATGTTGGTGTTTGATAGCCAGCCCCCCTCTTTCCAATCCCGTCCTCTCATTCTTCATTCTTTGCCTGCTCATTTTCAAAGTGTACTTTATTACTCGGAACTATCATTATACTCACTAATACCATGCTAATACTGCCTATTTCCTTTGTAAATATCTTTACATGGATCTACCCAAATTTGCTGCCTGAATAAACTCAGAATAAACATATATTTTTAAAATGTGCTTAAGCACCAAAATGGTGGTGAATAGTTAGATATTTCCTTGTGTATTTAATTTGCTCTTGTTAGAATTGTAAATAAAGCTGTATTTATTTTATTGACATTGACTTTTGGTTTGGTGAAAATTGTTTTAATTGTTTAAATTGGGTTTGGACTAACTTTTTGTGTGTACCATTTGCGTTATTTTATATGCGATTTTTAAAAAAACATTAAATTTTAAACTCACAATTTTTTTTTTTTTTAATTTGTCTGTGTGTTTTATTTGCATTATGAATTATGTTTGGCTATAAATTTGGTTAGAAAAAGTGATTGTTGCCTGCCGCGTTACCGTTAGTTTTGAATATGCTCCAAGGTACAAAAAGGTTGGGGAACTCTGAACTAGTTATTTTCTAGATGGTATCCCTTGTTTTATATAAACACCGCATATTACTACCCGTTAGGATTATACTACGCTATTGTAATAATTACGCTAATGGTTTTAGAAATTAGGAAGGCTATATTTAGAGGAAGTATACCTACATGTGCGTGGAGGTAAAGTGGAAACCCATTTTGGTAAAAAAAAACTCCAATACACCCGAAAGAGATTTGAACCTTGATCTCCCTGTCATCGGCAGTCTGGTCTACTACGAGAATTGCACGTTATACCATTTGGCCACCGAAGCGAGCTATACCTTTGTTAACGTGTGTTAAAGGGTGACCTGGTAGTCTAGGGGTAAGGTGTCAGACTTCTATGCTGGCGGCCGGGGTTCAATCCTCGATCCCGGCAAATATGTATCTGATTACCAAACCCTTCCTTCACCTCTGACAAGACATCTTGTGAATGTGAGGAATTCAAGGCCTTCCACCGTGGTTCGGATTCCACGTTAAGCTGTAGGTCCTCCATTTAATCTCACAATCACCCTACCATTACACATTAGCGTAAGTGCATATAGCCTGAATGGGTAGTAAGGCGCGGTGCTAATATTAATAATAATAATAGTAATAACGTGTGTTTGAACGTAAACATAAAAAATACCGGATGTATATCGATAGCCTATTAATTTGTAGTGTTGAAAATATCAGAAGTTCTCTCTAGAAGTGGAGAGTGTGTAATATCATATAATTTTGGTTATAAACCATCCAAACTTAGCAAAACCTAATCTTCATTGCGGAGACAAAAGTTGAACTTGGTCAAAATGTTTATCTATTGACGCGTGCAAGGTTAATTTAAGCTAGTTTGGTATAGTTTTCATTGTAAACATTTTTTTTTTATTCTCATATCGGCAATATCTAAGCATTGTTACCCGAAATGTACGAACGGTTTCACGACAGTTAACTGAGTAAATATTTATTTTGTAATGCATGATAATCATTGTATTAGATATTACAATCATTTCCAGTTAATGAAATGTGAATGAGAAGATTCCAGCTCACTGAATTAGCAGAAATTTGCCCAACTCGTTAAATGGGCAGTTTCACTAATTGGTTCTAATATATTCCCTGATTTTCGTTGAAAGGGGCATTTTAAAGTCCTTTTTTCTTTCCAGAATTATACTATATTGTAAATTTTGGTAGGAAAAAGAGGCCTATCAGCCATTCCTGTGTATAGTTTAGCCGTTCACACGTGCATGACATAGTGGAATTATGCCACTCATATTACTCGTACTACATATAATTATAGACTTTAAGGCAGTAATGATTATTGCTTTGTGATGAGGGTTCGTGGAACATCCATCCTCAGTACACCCTTCCAGGATTTGATCCTCAAATTCTCCACCACCACGAAGCAAGACCAAGCGCGATGAAAGATCATTTTTTCTAGGGTGAGGAGGGGTGTCCACTAAAAAATTATGCTATACCTTTGGCCAAGAAAAGTTTTATACGTATATTTGAACCTCCCTAAGGTGAAAATATATTCCAGGTGGATTGTGGATCCCCCATATAACCTTCCCTTTTTATATGCCTTTGAACCAGAAAGTCTTCCCAATCTTAATGCATGTATCTCTGTATTCATGCGATGTTGTTTTAATGATCTCTTAAGGTGGGGATGCGGGGAACGCGAGAAAATCTCACTGTTTTTGCAGGGCTTTTTTTATAACAAAACCTTTTTGGTCAAAATAAATCAAATATTACTTCCATACAAATATAGAGTCTAATTTTATTCACATGTTGGTATCAACAGTTGTTTAGTATTTGTAATGAGCATAATGGAATTATCTAAAAACCCTTTTAAATGTAGAGAAAAAGGTTTCATGAAATTCCATAA